>JACEEZ010010327.1:210000-240000 GCA_016584305.1 Chionoecetes opilio | reverse complement strand
CCTATCATTCCTATGTCAACCTTCCTAGTCCAAGTATGTAGAACTTTATCCATATACAGCCTATCCTTATCGTTATCGCTCATCCCTATTTCGTTGCACTTGACGTGGCGTGGCGTTGTGATAGTCAATGTGACAGCTCCTTGAGTTGGTAGCGGTGTGCATAGTGTCTGAGGTATTAGTATGTAAAACTTTAGTGTCTATGTCAAGCGATATTGACTGACTTATGACTAAACTCTGATCTATTAAGCCTTCATCAAGCTTATCAAGGTTATACAGCTTGCAATAACGCCATGTATGTAAATTTCAATGCTATTAGGAACGCTTAGGAACACTGATAAGGAAGGTAACCCGTTATCAGTAGTGTTGTGACAGCTGTTCTTATCGCGGGATGGATAGCAAAGGGGGAAGCTGATAAGAGTATTCGAGGTATTATACTGTTATCTCCCTCCTAAGAAAACATAATATATACAGTTTCCGTGTATAGATGTAGCTGACTTATTGACTGACTTTACTGACTTACTGACTGACTTAACTGACATATTGACTGACTTTACTGACTTACTGACTGACTAACTGACATATTGACTGACTTTACTGACTTACTGACTGACTTAACTGACTTACTGACTGACTTAACTGACTGACTGACTTAACTGACTTACTGACTGACTTTACTGATTTCCTGACTGACTTAACTGACTGACTGACTGATTTAACTGACATATTGACTGACTTAACTGACTTACTGACTGACTTTATTGACATATTGACTGACTTAACTGACATATTGACTGACTTAACTGACATATTGACTGATTTTACTGACTTAACTGAATTATCGTCTGCTTGTATTACGTAATTCATAGTTTTGTAAGGAGAGGAGGAAGGAAGAGAGGAAATGAAGATAAATATATTGGTTATCTGAATCGTATGACAGTATCTATATTCAGTTACTGTTCGTGATTGTATGGCTAACAACAGACAATTTTATATAGCTAAGGAAGGATCTAGGTCTCAAGGGGTTAAATACATATATGGAAATCCTGTAAACAAATGGTATCGAATCTTCCTTCAATCTCTCGTGTTTTTAGTTTGGAGTTAAAAAGATGCGAGTGAAGGAGCAATAACACGATAAGATGGACTAGAAACTTGAAAGCCTCTCTCATTGACCCTTAATTAGTATTCTGTGTTGGTTACTACGCTGTCTGCAGGCATTATAGTACTGTGTGTGTGTGTGTGTGTGTGTGTGTGTGTATGTGTATGTGTATGTGTGTGTGTGTGTGTGTGTGTGTGTGTGTGTGTGTGTGTGTGTGTTGAGTGTGTGTGTGTGTGTTGTGTGTGTGTGTGTTGATGTGTGTTGTTTGTGTGTGTGTGTGTGTGTTGTGTGTGTGTGTGTGTGTGTGTTGTGTGTGTGTGTGTGTGTGTGTGTGTGTGTGTGTGTGGAGTTTGTGTGTGTGTGTGTGTGTGTGTGAGTTGTGTGTGTGTGTGTGTGTGTGTGGTGTGTGTGTGTGTGTGTGTGTGTGTGTGTGTGTGTGTGTGTGTGTGTGTGTGGTCTAAATATATGTAGTCTAAACACTGCGAAGATTGTTTTTGCATGGTTTAACTCTCTCTCTCTCTCTCTCTCTCTCTCTCTCTCTCTCTCTCTCTCTAACTATCTCTCTCTCTCTCTCAAATGACTCAGTGTCAACTCCTTTTTCCCCCTATCCTGTGGCATCATTCCGAGAGAGAGAGAGAGAGAGAGAGAGAGAGAGAGAGAGAGAGAGAGAGAGAGAGAGAGAGAGAGAGAGAGAGAGAGGATACTTTGATCGTATCTAGACACTTTGCAAGTACCAACTACAAGGTTATTGACTATACAAAGTGCCACCACGCCAGGACGAACTTGGCGGACTCGAACCGCTGACCGAATGCGCAGGGACGCTGCACACGCGAGCTCACGGCTCTACCAACCATGCCACCCTGACGGGGGGAGAGAGAGAGAGAGAGAGAGAGAGAGAGAGAGAGAGAGAGAGAGAGAGAGAGAGAGAGAGAGAGAGAGAGAGAGAGAGAGAGAGAGAGAGAGCCTTTATAACCTCCCTAATAACTCCCTTTCCCCCTTGCCTCCCACCCCCAATTCCCCCCTCCCCCCTTTCCTACCCTAACTACCCCCAACCACCCTAACTACACATTAACTACCCTCCAGACGCCACCTCCACTAAACTCTTATCATTCACAAACAGGAAAGGGCACGTTGAGTCATGCAATAAACACCGGGAGGGAATAAGATAAGATAAAGTGATAAGAAATATACCCTTTTTTTTACCCTAACTACCCCCAACCACCCTAACAACACATTAACTACCCTCCAGACGCCACCTTCACTAAACTCTTATCATTCACAAACAGGAAAGGGCACGTTGAGTCATGCAATAAACACCGGGAGGGAATAAGATAAGATAGTGATAAGAAATATAATCTGTTTTTTCGTTTTACAAATACGTAATCCATTGCAGCAAACATGTAGAAAGTTTGATATTTCCTTCCGGTTTCAAGGCTTTCTATATATTTTTTTAATGATTTTTTTATTTAATTTAAGAACATGAGACAATAAGAAAATAAGGAAGCTACAAGAGACCGTGAGTAATATGTAATTCTCTGTCGTAATAATAATAATAATAATAATAATAATGAAGTTATGCTCGATTACAGATGATTTTGTCAACAATGGTACGTAGTCTTTTTGCGAACCGATTATTATTATCTCTCTCTCTCTCTCTCTCTCTCTTCTCTCTCTCTCTCTAATGATCATTATGCTCGTTTACAGATTATTTTGACGACATTTATGGTACGTAGTCTTTTTGCGAACCAATTATTCTCTCTCTCTCTCTCTCTCTCTCTCTCTGATCAATGAAAGTTTAAAGGGACAGTGCAGAGCAAAGGGCAAGGTGAAATCAAGCAGTATTAAAGAGGCAAGAGCAGGAGAGGACACAAGAAAGCAGAGGAAAGCAAGACAGGATGTAAGAAGAGCAAGATAAGGAAAGGAAGTAACTATATAAATGCTAGAAAACGTCAGTCTCTCAAACCGTTCATCAGACACAAACACTTCCAGGACACATTTGTATCCGCTATTTGAATGACATGACAGCTAATTGAAGTGTTCTATTCACTGTTATACTTTTCGAGAAATTTGAAGTTTTGTGAAAAATTAAGAAACTGTCATTTTCTCAATTATTTACATTCCAAAATTAGTTCACTAGAGCTTGAATGAAAGGTCTTTGCCTGCTTAATTTACTGGCCTAGGCATTTTTTTTTGGCGCTGCATCGTTTTTGAGCCATTAAAAAAAAAAAAAAAAAAAAAAAAAAATCAAAATTCCCAAAACTTCCAAGGGGTAGTTTGCAGATTTTTATCACATCTCAGATTCTCATGACAATTTGTCCCCAGCGGCTTTGTGTCACGCTGAACACGACTCTGGCGTCAGTGTTGTGATGACTGCAATGCTAAACCCTATTTTGACCTATTAAGTGAGAGAAAAGGGAGAGTGAGAGAGGAGACAGCGATACCACATACACAGGACGAGGATATGGAGGAGGAGGAGGAGGAGGAGGAGGAGGAGGAGGAGGAGGAGGGAATGATGAAGGAGGAGGAGGAGGGAATGATGAAGGAGGAGGAGGGAATGATGAAGGAGGAGGAGGGAATGATGAAGGAGGAGGAGGGAATGATGAAGGAGGAGGAGGAGGGAATGATGAAGGAGGGGAGGAGGGAATGATGAAGGAGGGGAGGAGGGAATGATGAAGGAGGGGGAGGAGGGAATGATGAAGGAGGAGGAGGAGGGAATGATGAAGGAGGGGGAGGAGGGAATGATGAAGGAGGAGGAGGGAATGATGAAGGAGGGGAGGAGGGAATGATGAAGGAGGAGGAGGAGAGGGAATGATGAAGGATGGGGAGGAGGGGAATGAGAAGGAGGGGAGGAGGGAATGATGAAGGAGGGGAGGAATGATGAAGGAGGAGGAGGAGGGGGAATGGATGAAGGAGGGAGGGAAGAGAAGGGGAGGAAATGATGAAGGAGGAGGAGGAGGGAATGATGAAGGAGGGGGAGGAGGGAATGATGAAGGAGGAGAGGAGGGAATGATGAAGGAGGGGGAGGAGGGAATGATGAAGGAGGGGAGGGAGGGAAGAGGATGAAGGAGGGAGGAGGGAATGATGAGGAGGAGGAGGAGGGAATGATGAAGGAGGGGAGGAGGGAATGATGAAGGAGGAGGGGAGATGGGAATGATGAAGGAGGAGGAGGAGGGAATGATGAAGGAGGAGGAGAGGATGATGAAGGAGGAGGAGGGAATGATGAGGAGGAGGAGGGAATGATGAGAGGAGGAGGGAATGATGAAGGAGGAGGAGGAGGGAATGATGAAGGAGGAGGAGGAGGGAAAAAATGTAAGGAAAATAATCAGATAATATAATAATACTAATCTCCTTATATTCTCATATCCAATATCTTTATAATCTCTTGAGTAAAATACTAAAATATAATAATACTAAAATAAATAAAAAGGCGAAGAAGAATAAAAAAGAGAAAAGGAAAACAACAGTAAGGAAATAAGAAGGCAAAGAATAAGGAGAGAGAGAGAGAGAGAGAGAGAGAGAGAGAGAGAGAGAGAGAGAGAGAGAGAGAGAGAGAGAGAGAGAGAGAGAGAGAGAGAGAGAGAGAGAGAGAGAGAGTACAGTTAAGTAAGTTGGATCCCTGCCAAGAATATTCACCAAAAACATAAAAAACTCCATCTTTACCTTGTTATTATTCTTAAACACACACACACACACACACATACAGTGACACACACACACACACACACCCACACACCCACACACAGTGACACACACACAATTATTTCTACAGCTAACTCTCACCAATTTTCTTCATATCTTTCTGTTACCACTACTACTACTACTACTACCACTACACTACTACTACGACTACTACTCCTACTACTACTACTACTACTACTACTATACTGCTACTGCTACTGCTACTACTACTCTTACTTCCATTACTACTCCTACTACTATACTGCTACTGCTATTACTACTACTACTGCTACTATTACTACTACTACTCTTACTTCCCTTACAACTACTATTCCTACTATTACTACTACTACTACTACTACTACTACTCTTACTTCCATTACTACTACTACTACTACTACTACTACTACTACTACTACTACTCTTACTTCCATTACTACTACTACTACTACTACTACTACTACTACTCTTACTTCCATTACTACTCCTACTACTATACTACTACTGCTATTACTACTACTACTACTACTACTACTACTCTTACTTCCCTTACAACTACTATTCCTACTATTACTACTACTACTACTACTACTACTACTACTACTACTACTACTACTACTCTTTACTACAACTACAACTACTACTACTACTACTACTACTACTCTTACTTCCATTACTACTCCTACTACTACTACTATACTGCTACTACTACTACTACTACTACTACTACTACTACTGCTACAACAACAACAACAACAACAACAACAACAACAACTACTACTACTACTACTACTACTACTACTACTACTACTACTACATGTATTACACCTAAGCCTCGTATAACCCTCATAAGTAGGCCAACTATTTTCACAAGAGGTTCCTTATTAAGCCTATTCAGCGGCAAATGAACCCTTTTTTCTCCCACTCATAAGATTCATAACATTGCCAAGTGATACAAACTTTTTTATCTCACTCTGTTAAAGTTGTGTCACAGTCTCTCTCTCTCTCTCTCTCTCTCTCTCTCTCTCTCTCTCTCTCTCTCTCTCTCTCTCTGTCCTCTCTCTCTTAACTTGGCAAGAATATTAACTTTATTTTCATTCTAAGTTAAGTTTTTTTCTTTCCTACATTGTTAATTTTCTACATTGTTAATAAATAAGGAAATTTAGAACACAAACTTATTAACAATGTGGAAAAGAGAAAAGAATCTTAGAATGAAAATAATGTTGGTGTTCTA
Organism: Chionoecetes opilio; assembly: GCA_016584305.1. Classification (NCBI taxonomy): domain Eukaryota; kingdom Metazoa; phylum Arthropoda; class Malacostraca; order Decapoda; family Majidae; genus Chionoecetes; species Chionoecetes opilio. Next base: position 233,992 of record JACEEZ010010327.1, on the reverse strand, counting down.
CCGTAGATAACACTTTAGTCGCCACCTGCACTAATGTCGCCAGCCGCCAAATATTACGAATTATAGCATCACTACTGCTGTGTATGTGCCACTGAAGATAATACACAGTAGTTTATATCATGACTGTATAATCTACTCTGTTTCAGCGTTGCTTTATGCTTTGTATCTGCAAGTATAGCCGGTTTCAAATTTCGCAACTGGTTTTTTTTCTTCGCGCGACGACGACGGCGGGAGGACACTAAGAACATAAACACTACCGTAGATAGCGACCTTATTGTTGGTCGCCACTTTGTTGATATTTTTGTAAGTTGTTCATTTATAGGCATACTATGATACAGATGAAGACACAAAATGACACAGACACTCCAGATAGCCCCTTCTAACTTTCCTGAAAGCATGGATGTAGAAATGTAAGTATTAACGCCACCTGACGCCTGTACATCGAAAAAAACGTTGTCCTGGCGATTTTAGTGTTATCTACAGTAAGTTTACCTATAAAATCGTGACATCTTCGTGTAATTCTTCATATCTAAGTCTATCTAATATTTTGATCCTGAAGTATTTTGTTATTGGTGTACAATCACGAGTCTTATTTTTATATTTTCAAGTAAGTATCTTTTGATAACATAATTATTTTCTTATTAATTTTCGGTCCCTTTCAATCCCCCAAACTGCTTCATAATTTAAGAACATAAGAACATAAGAAAATAAGGAAGCTACAAGAGGCCGCGAGACCTACACGTGCTAGTTCCTGTTACTTAATACTACCTATATCTACCTACTATACTGTATACATACTACCTACATACTACCTACATCCACCTACATACTACCTTTATCATACTACCATATCTACTACCTTACATACTACTTTACCTACTACCATACATACTACCTACATACTACCTACATCCACCTACATACTACCTACATACTACCTTTATCATACTACCATATCTACTACCTTACATACTACTTTACCTACTACCATATATACTACCTACATACTACCTACATCCACCTACATACTACCTACATACTACCTTTATCATACTACCATATCTACTACCTTACATACTACTTTACCTACTACCATACATACTACCTTAATACTACCTACATCCACCTACATACTACCTACATACTACCTTTATCATACTACCATATCTACTACCTTACATACTACTTTACCTACTACCATACATACTACCTACATACTACCTACATCCACTACATACTACCTACATACTACCTTTATCAACTACCATATCTACTACCTTACATACTACTTTACCTACTACCATACATACTACCTTAATACTACCTACATCCACCTACATACTACCTACATACTATCTTTATCATACTACCATATCTATTACCTTACATACTACTTTACCTACTACCATACATACTACCTTAATACTACCTACATACCACCTACATACTACCTTTATCATACTACCATATCTATTACCTTACATACTACTTTACCTACTACCATACATACTACCTACATACTACCTACATCCACCTACATACTACCTACATACTACCTTTATCATACTACCATATCTACTACTTTACCTACTACCATACATACTACCTACATACAACCTACATCCACCTACATACTACCTACATACTACCTTTATCATACTACCATATCTACTACCTTACATACTACTTTACCTACTACCATACATACTACCTTAATACTACCTACATCCACCTTTCATCTATCAATTTTATCTTTCATAATTTCTACTTCATTAGTTTTCTTTACCTATCCTCTACCGCCTATCTTCTTATAAATTTCCGGTCCGTTTCAATTCTCCAAACTACTTCATAATTTCTACTTCATTAGTTTTCCTTATCTATCTATCTTTCTCTTATCCCTTTCTCTATCTCGTCTCTAAGTCTTCACCACGCAGAGCTTCGTGATGAGACAAGCAAGGTCATACCAATCAATAAAGACGTAATTAACTCTCAAGCTGATATAATTACACACTTTTCTCTTAGATATACGTAAGTGTTTCAGGCTCTCTCTCTCTCTCTCTCACACACACACACACACCCACACCCACACACACACACACACAGTATCTTCGTTGCTTGAGGTACAAACATTTAACCCCTTCACGCCCACATCTTTCCTTTGTTATAAAAAATTGTCTGTTGTTAGCCATAAAATTATGAAAAGTCCCTTAATATAACAAATTAGTTAGTGGACAAGGATACGAAACAGGTCAATCTATAAAATATTGCTTATAGTCCCTAAACAATAGTCTAATGGTAGCCAAAATACAGTGGAAATTACGTTCTGGGTCTCAAGGGGTTAAAGGACATAACTTAGTCTTATGTATTACTAGCCGCAAAGCCGCCCTCCGGGCGGACTTTTTGGCTAGCTCCTGCGGAGGGCTATTGGTCCCACCAAACACAGACTCTCCAGATCGCCCCTTCTAGCTTTCCTGAAATCATGGAACCCATTCACTCACCCATTACCCATCACCCCCCACCCATTCACTCACCCATTACCCATCACTCCCCATCTATTCCCTCACCCATCACCCATCACCCCCCACCCATTACCCATCACCCCCACCCATTCACTCACCCATTACCCATCACCACACACCCATTACCTATCACTCCCCATCTATTCCCTCACCCATCACCCATTCACTCACCCATCACCCCACCCATTACCCATCACCCTACATCAAGGTTTTCTCAATTCTCGCAACCCACTTTTTTTTCACAATTCTCGCTAATAGGCTGCTAAAAAAAAGAAAACAAAAAGTGATCGGATCATCTCATAAGTGGGCTTAAAACCTTCCCCTGGTCAACCCGGCTCCAAAAATGTGCCATATGATGGGATTGCACCACGGGGGGCGGAACCTATACCACACACACACACACACACAGACAGACACACTTTCGCTTTCATTAATATAATAATAATAGATATCGTCTACTGTGCCTTTGTTATGACTGGTTAATGTCTGTTTTATGAGTTTTTGTTTATTTTTAGTTCTATTTGCTTTCCCTTCCTCACGCACACTTCTATTTGATTATAGATTTAGTTCATATGTTTAGTCTGTCGTATGTGTTGTGTCTATAGCTGAGAGAACATTGTACTTATTGTCATGTTACTGTTATTACCATTATCATTATTATTATTACCGAAACTTAGTCCAAATGTTACTCTATCGCTCTATGTATATGCGTCGATCACTTCTACAGCCCAAACATATATATAATTAGTTTACATCATACTTAGTTACTGAATATATGTTGAAACCTTAAATAACCTCAAATAATTATACTTAACGAGCAATTTCACTTATTTCTTACTTAATTTCACTAGTCTAATCATCATTTCTCTTAAGTATTGCATTTCAACTTCGTCTTTACTCATCTCAATATCATATCTACCTCAAATAACCTACTAATTACTTAACGAGCAATTTCACTGATTTAGGACTCAATTTCACTACCTAGTCTAATCATCATTTCTTCTAAGTATTGCATTTCAACTTCGCCTTCACTCCCTCAATATCATATGTAATACCTCAAATTCCTTATCCATCACTTCAACTTAACCTTACAAATCAAAAGCAAACATAAAAAACACATCTTATTGCTGTACTTAGTTACTATATATATGTTGAAACCTTAAATAACCTCTAATGATCATATTTACGAGCAATTTTACTTATTAATAACAAAATTTCACGAGTCTAACCTAATCATTTATCTAAGTAAGTATTGCATTTCAACCTTACATATACAAAACAAACCAGAAAAACACATCTTATTGCAATTTTACTGATATATGACCGAATTTTACCAGTCTAGCTAATCATTTATCATAAGTATCAATATCCCATCTGCCTCAATCTCCTTATCCAACACTTCAACTTCACCTTACACATCGAAAACAAACATGAAAAACACATCTATTGCGCCACCACCACCACCTCCCTCCCCTATGCATATGACCTACAGAGTGCCAGATGCCGCGAGAGACTGAGAGTGCCAGATATAACTAGTTTTATCTCCCCCCATGAACCCCCCCCCCTCTCCTTAGTGCCTACTCTCTCTCTCTCTCTCCCTAAGAAAACATTACATCGCGTGGCTTAAAGTATACATATTAACTCCCTTCACACCCAGATCTTTCCTTTGCTATAAAAAATTGTACGTTGTCGAGCCATAAAATTACGAAAAGTAACTTATAAATATACCAAATTAGTTAGTTGACAAGGGTAATAAACAGTTCATAGCTATTAAATATTGCTTATATTCACTAAAAATCGTCTTATGGTAGCCAAATTACAATGGAAATTACGTTCTGGGCTTCAAGGGGTTAAGAGATTTCGCAATGATGGCAACACTGCGACTCCGTGGGGTCCCGATAAACAGTAGCTGGAGGACTTAAAACATTTTCTGCTATGGTGCCCAGCCTACAGTAATGAAAGAAAGAAAAGTGTGAGGCTACAACAACCTTACTTAGAGGAGGAAGAGGATATAGTGGGGGAGTATTTGTTCGGAGATGGGAATGTGGAAGAAGCAAAAAGAACAATCAACAGTTTTTGGATGACCAGAGAAAATAAGAAGAAAGAAAAAGAAAGAAACTAATAAGATAGAATAAGAGAAGAAAACAAATTAAAGACCCAGACAGCAAGAAAAAACACGTCAGGGAGTGCCGTTGAAAAGGCCTGACTCCCGACCCACAACTCAACTGAACTGACCTCTTATTTTTTCTTGATTTTTTTTCATTTAATTTATCTTTCACAATACGACGATGCTTGCGGGATGAACCTGTATCTTCCTCTCTTCTATGACTTCGTATTTTACTTAAGTTTTGGGAGGAAATGGAGATAATGGAAGAAAAAGTGAAGAAGGAGTGAGAAGAGAGATGACAGATTACAGGTAGGGTCAGAGAGAGAGAGAGAGAGAGAGAGAGAAGAAGAGAGAGAAGAGAGAGAGAGAGGGATGGAAGGATCGAAAAGAGAGATGACAGATTACAGGTACAGTAGGGTACAAGAGAGAGAGAGAGAGGAGAGAGAGAGAGAAGAGATAGAGAGATGAGAGAAGAGAGAGAGAGGAGAGAGAGAGAGAGGAGATGGAAGGAGTGAGAAGAGAGATGACAGATTACAGGTAGGGTCAGAGAGAGAGAGAGAGAGAGAGAGAGAGAGAGAGAGAGAGAGAGAGAGAGAGAGAGAGAGAGAGAGAGAGAGAGTGTAGCGAGGCAGGGAGAGAAGAGGCCACGAAGAGACGTAGGGAGAAAGGGAGAGAAGGAATGCAGAGAACGGAGGGAGACTGGCCATGCAAATTATGGAGAGAGAGGGTGCGCGGTCATAACAAAGGAGATATGAGGTCAAGGAATGAGAGAGAGAGAGAGAGAGAGAGCATGAGAATAGAGAGAGAGGAGGAAACAGAGAGGAGATGAGAGAGAGAGAGAGAGAGAGAGAGAGAGAGAGAGAGAGAGAGAGAGAGAGAGAGAGAGAGGAGAGAAAAACTGGGGTTAGAGCACGAGTGACCTTGAGAATAATATTATCGGCGATTTGTTTCTATGGACGCCCACCTATATAACAGTCACTCCCTTTCCCTGCTCCCTCCTCCTGCTCCTTCACCGGGTAGACATGCTTTTGTCAGTCAGTAATCACTTCTAACATATATAATAACTTGTATTACTATTGAATTACAACTATTATCACACAATTGTAACAAGGATTATAATTTCCATACAAGATATTTTCATGTACTTGAGGCGTCCTGTGGCGTCTGCGTCCTTTTTTTCTCCCTCTCAATTGCTTGCTCTCTACAGGGGCCTTATCCGCCCATGTATGGAGTATGTCTCACATGTTTAGGGAGGATCCACTCATACAGCTCTCCTAAACAGGGTTGAATCAAAAGCTTTTCGTCTCATCAACTCCCCTCCTCTGACTGACTGTCTTCAATCTTTAAATCACCGCCGCAATGTTGCTTCTCTTGCTCTCTTCTACCGTTTTATGCATGCTCACTGCTCTTCTGAACTTGCTAACTGCATGCCTCCCCCCCTCCCGCGGCCTCGCTGCACAAGACTTTCTACTCATTCTCATCCCCATTCTGTCCATCTTCCTAATGCAAGAGTTAATCAGTATCTTTACACTTTCATCCCTTTCACTGGTAAACTCTGGAACTCTCTTCCTGTTTCTATTTTTTCACCTTCCTATGACTTAAATCTTTTCAAAAGAAGAGTAACAAGACACCTCCCGAACTAAATTGGCTCACCCCTCTTTTTTATTTTATTCTCTTACTGTCTCCTTTATAGGGACTGGCAATTAAGCGGGCTTTGTGTTACCCATTTTTGTTGTGCCCTTGGCCAGTTCCTTGTGATGTAAAAAAAAAAAAAAAAAAAAAAAAAAAAAAAAAAAACTTAACATCAAAAGAACCCAGCCCAAACAAGTCTCTACAAATAAAGTAGACTTATACTTTCTTATAGCCCGGGGTCCCATTATGAGGTTACGGGGTCACGTTAGGTTGGTTACGGTAGTAAAAACACGACTTAACGTGGTCCTGAGTTTTAGTAACGCGGGTATTATTTCTACGGCCAACTCACAAATATATATCCTCTTTTCTTTACCACTACTACTGCTACTACTACTACTACCATAACTATTACTCCTACTTCCATTACAACTACTGTTTCTACTACTACAACTACTACCATTACTACTACGGTACTATTACTACTACTACTACTACGCATGTACGTACCTACTACTACTGAGCAGCAACGCCTCGATCGTTCCTGACGTGGCGTGATTTATGAAGAAGAAAAAAATGGTTGCGTCAGCCCACGTCAGTTACCATTACCAAGTGACGTGGCAGTGTCGTGACCTTGACGTGGAGCTGTCTTTGACGTGGCTGACGAGACATTAAAGTTGCTGACCTGACATGGCGATCAGGCTGACGTAAACATTCCCGCGTCAACTAGTAGCAGGCAATTTTCTCTCGTGTTGTCCCTCAGGACTAAATTCAAAAGAAGAGAAGAGGAGCGTCAATGCCTTTCTTTCATTTTCTTCTATTCTCCTTGGGTTACGTCAGTGGCGTCACCAGGGGGGGGCTAAGGGGTTACCCATTTCCAAGCCTAGGATCCTGCGCCCAAAAAATGCTGCTAGTAGACTGCTAAACCCAAAAAAACATCAAAAAACAGCAAATATCTCAATTTTCCATGCCATAGCAAAACTTATTTTTCCACACTTATGTTACTGGTCGTTAGTGTTACTATAACTAACGTATCCATGGACCTGTTTTTGTGCAAAGGGTATATTCTACTTGATATATTTAAGTTATATTTATATTTTTTTTTCATATACAAGATAAACCCTTACTGAGAAACAAACTATAACATTACATTGTGCAATTCCTTTGTGTGGTTAGTGAGAGAGAAAAATGGCAATATTATTATTTTGTATACAGTAATAACACTTTCTTCAAATTATCAAATATAGTTACTATGGATGATGCATGGTTATAAAAACTAAATTTAGTGTCAGTAATTAATACCAATAGTGACTTTCTTCTCTTTTTGGGCCTCAAAATTACCTGGACTGTAATTTTCAAAATTACCACCGACGGACGCCCCAAATTGGTAGCCCACATACCACCCCAGGGCTAAAGGCCCCCAAATTTTTTATGAGGGGAGCGCACTTTTTTATGCCGTAAACTCATAGTGGAACCCAATAGTTACATCTCTATGTAATTATACCTCTATCCTGGGTTTATAGGTCTGCAGGGTACGTAGAAAAAGTAAAGGGGATGACATAACTTAGAAGGTTCTTTATATGGTAAGTAGGGGAGAGCGGGGCAGGTTGCATCGAGGGTAGGTTGCATCATTGCCTCTAACTCGCATGTTATCACACGTACATCGTCTTAAAATACTACTACTACTACTATAAACTACTACTACTACAACAATAATAATAATAAAAAAAGTTAATGCGAGTTAGAGGCAATGATGCAACCTGCCCCGCTCTCCCCTACATGACGGAGCTGTATTGACGAAATATCTAGTTTTGTGTATACGAAGAGAAGTTTTAGAATAACTCATTAACTTAACTAAGCATCTTTATACCTATCAATCTTCTTGTTACTACTATTATCATTATTATCATTACTATTATTATCCTTTAACCCATTACTATCCATACCCAATTACTACCCATTACTATAGCCTATATGAATACCCATTACTATACAGTATATTATTACCTTAACTTTACCTATTATCTATCATCAAACTTTCTCTCAATAGAAACAAAACAGACTTAATCAGTTTTCTCCATAATACACCAAATATCCAACATCTCAGTGTTTCATATAGGCAACGTTCACATATTATCAGTCAATTATATAACACAGGTGAGATAAAACACAGCTGCCACTCAAACATACCACTTTGAGAGAGAGAGAGAGAGAGAGAGAGAGAGAGAGAGAGAGAGAGAGAGAGAGAGAGAGAGAGAGAAGAGAGGAGGGGGAGAGAGAGAGAGAGAGAGAGAGAGAGAGAATTGTTCGCTGATGACACAACTCTTTACCATTCTGAGCCTGATCTGCACACCCTTGAGAATCTGGTTAATCAAGAACTAAATAATGTAGCTAATTGGTTATTAGCTAACAGACTTTCAATTAATATTAACAAAACCCCACTCATTATATTTGGCAGGGAATAAAAGTATAGCCAACACACCTCAGTAAAGATTGGAAACTGTGATATTCAAAGATGTTCTTCAACAAAATTTTTAGGAATTATGATTGATGAAAAGTTATTATGGAAGGAGCATGTGAACTATATTTATAGTAAAATTACGAGGTCGTTAGGAATTATATATAAAATTAAAAATAATCTGTTAAAAGAAACATTAATCATATTGTATTACAGTTTGATATATCCATACTTACAATATTGTAATCTTATTTGGGGCTCAGGTTTAAAAACTATATTACAGCCGTTATTACTGCTACAAAAAAGGGTCATTAGGATGATTTCAGGGGTAGGACGTTGGCATCACACAGACAACTTATTCGTTGATCATGGTGTATTAAAAGTTCAGGATATTCATAAGCTAGAATTGTTAAAGTTTGTATATCTTCAGCTAAGAACTCCCACAGTCATTGATTTTGTTAGAGTATCTAATGTTCAGAATTCTAATTTAAGGAACAATAACATGTTAAGACCTCCACGACCACGATCAGAAGCCAGAAGGAGATTCGTAACATACGCAGGCTGTCTCGAATGGAATAAACTGCCGGAGTATCTCATGAATACAAACAACTGTGTTTCTTTTAAGATAAAAGCAAAAAAATATCTTCTAAACGGATGTAATTATTCAGTTACTGTTTGATATCATGAGTAATATCTTTGTAATGAGTAATAGGAGTTTAAATGGGAAGTACGTTTTGCTGCAGCCTTAGTAATATGTATATACATGTTTATGTATGTGTATATAAAAAAATAAAAAAATATATAAATCTACAACAACAACAACAGTGATAATGTATATTAAGTATGTGTGTATTTGTATGCATATGTGTGTATGTGTATGTATGTATAATTTTGTATATGTGCATATGTATGTGTATTTGTATGTGTACGTGCGCGTAGGTGTATATGTGTTTGTATGTATATATTTGTATATGTGTTTGTGTGTATGGTTTGGGTTTGTGATTATGTGAATATGCGTATACGATACTTCTAACTCTATGAAAAACCAGATATGAGTTTACAGTATAAATAGGTACGTATGTATTATATTAGATTATGTGCCCTAGGTAATTATTGAAATTTACGTAGATTATTTTTGGGAGCTCTTTAAAAATGTTTACATTAAAAGAGCTCTGCCTTGATATTTGTGAAATGTTAATTTTCTTCGGGTTAAAGATGGGCAAATAAACAATTTTGACTTTGACTTTGACTTAGAGAGAGAGAGAGAGAGAGAGAGAGAGAGAGAGAGAGAGAGAGAGAGAGAGAGAGAGAGAGAGAGAGAGAGAGAGAGAGAGAGAGAGAGAGAGAGAGAGAGAGAGAGAGAGAGAGAGGTAAAGAGAGAAAGAAAGAGAGGTAGATATAATAGGTAGATAGATAGAAAAAAAGATAGATAGATAGATAGAGATAGATAAGTAGAGAGAGAGAGAGAGAGAGAGAGAGAGAGAGAGAGAGAGAGAGAGAGAGAGAGAGAGAGAGAGAGAGAGAGAGAGAGAGAGAGAGAGAGAGAGAGAGACAGTCACATGATTCTCTCTATTCTCTTGGCACCAGTGTAGTGAGTGAGTAAGCCTCAGTAAGGCCTTGAATATTGGGTACTAAAAAAGTGTCCACCAAGCAACTGGCTGGCGGCAAACAAACAACTTTATTTTCATTATCACCAATATTATCATTATCACTTTTACTTTTATCAACTCTAGAACATCTTATCGTTCCTTAATATCATCTTGTTTATCTCAAGGAACCTATAAGAACCTCTCTCTTCTATGTCCCTTGGTTAAGTTTGTTTATCTTTTTCTCCCTTCGTCAGTAGCGAACTAGCGATCTCTCCTTCGTCAGCGTCAGGTACAGATCAACCCAAGGATAATATACGTATAAAGGTACTCTATATATTATCCTTATAATATACTATCTATCTATATAGTCTGAACTCTATATCCTATCCTACTATCCTCTATATTACTATCCTTAAACACCATACTATCCTCTATGAGTCTATATTACTATCCTTAAACACCAAACAGGATTATTATTATTATCATTATCACCATTAGCATCATTACTATTACTATTATCAACTCTAGAACACCTTATCGTTTACTAGGTAGAATCATAGCTTATCTTTCTTTTATTATTATTATTATTATTATAACCCTTTCAGTGTGGCGTGAGAAGAGCGAAGTCCTCCTCCATAGGCCAAGGTTAGGAGAGTTCAGACAGCTATAGGTTATCAGCAAGGACGCGTTCTATCCGTCTTGGAGAGATAGGAGAATGTATTAGATGAGAGAGAGAGTGGACGAGAGAGAGAGCGAAGAGATGAGTCAGAGAGACAGAGGAAGAGAGAGAGTAGAGAGAGAGAGAGAGAGAGAGCAAAGAAGGAGGAATTATGCCAGACATTGGAGGATATGGCAGAGAAGATAGAGAGAGAGAGAGAGAGAGAGAGAAGAGAGAGAGAGAGGAGAGAGAGAGAGAGAGAGAGAGAGAAGAGAAGAGAGAGAAGAGATTGAGAGAGAGAAGAGAGAGAGAGAGAGAGAGAGAGAGATTTAATGCCATAAAAAGGGAGGAATGTGCCAGACATCAGGTCATATGGCACGAGAGAGAGAGAGAGAGAGAGAGAGAGAGAGAGAGAGAGAGAGAGAGAGAGAGAGAGAGAGAGAGAGAGAGAGAGAGAGAGAGAGAGAGAGAGAGAGAGAGAGAGAGAGAGAGAGAGAGAGGCTTCTTGACACACACACATACAATGATAGTAGGTTACACCGTTCATTGCCTCTAACATAACGTCCCTCCTATCTCCTACCCCTCAGCAAACTAGCACTATTATCTAAAGCATACAAAATATATACTAAATATTCCACACATAAGAGTATGATTCCACATAATGATAACAGTAATTCGATGGTGAAACTCTTTTGATCATGGAGATAAAAGGCAGATAAAAGTGTTATTATTCCTTTGCATGTCTCAGCGCTTATCTAGATCACGTGCTAGATCTATCTCTATATATAGCTACGTAAACACTTCACAAGCCTATACACTATTTTCTGTTTATTTATTTTTGGGTTTTCTTCTGTCAAACTGAATATATATATATATATATATATATTATATATATATATAATAATATATATATATATATATATATATATATATATAAAAAAAAAAAAAAAAAAAAAAAAAAAAAAACAACAAACAACAACACAACAACAACAACTTCACATGCCTATATACGGTATCAGTATTCTTAGCTAGCTTCTATCATCGTATCTTTGGTTTCTTTCCCAATGCATTCTTATCAGTATATACTACAGTCGTTATTCTTATAGCTGCATTATGAGTCTTAACCCCTTAAAGTAATCGTCCAGTCCCAATTTCTGTTTGCCTAATTAATTGAATGGACATTCAAAACACCTAATCCACCAAAAATAATTGATTTCCAGGCCTTATTTCCGTAAAAACACGACTTTTGTACAAAGCGCGAGAAAAAAATGTTCTTCCCTCCAACAGGGCTACGCATGTTATTGATGACGTCACAAGAGGAACGCTCCAATGTAAACAACAGTCGTTTGCCTCTGTGAGACCTGTCGGCAAATGTTATGATGAGCGATTGTACTTCGGTGTCAGACAGTGAATCTGTCGCTGTGATAGATCTAGAGTACGATGCTCAATCTGAGACCGAACTAAATGACGCTGCTCGCGTATATGAGGAAAGGGAACCTCAGATTGTGATGGGAGCCCAACCCTATATGTTTGAGCCAGAGTACGAGGTGGATGAACAGGTACTAGCGGAGCCTGCTGAGGTTCAACACTACTACACACCAGGGCTTGAAAACGAAATAATTTCTCAAACGGTTCGTTCCGATCAGAAACAGTATTATTAACGTTTCGTTTTTCGTTCCTCCTCCAAACATAACGTTCCTGAACCGGTTAGAACGAAATGAAAACCGGTTAGAACGTTATTCTCAAACCATGTAATGAATATGCTATTAGCCTTAATAAATAATAATGCCTATACATGACTACATTTTTATAGATGGTAATAAAGCCATAAATTTCATGGTGCATAGTATCCAACAAAATCTAACCGCTTAGATGTCGTAAGAACTATATTATTATTTGATTTAAATATGGCAACACATTTACATATACAATACAGGAAGCGTGGTGTAGGAGTATGCAATCTCAGTCGTCGTAAAGACATGAATCACTAATTATTTATTAATATTATATATGGTAAAACTATATTCATTCGTAATATCACCAGCCCACTAATTAAATAAAACTAATAAATGAAGTCAATGACTACATGTGGTACTCCAAGGACTCGAACTTAGGACACTCACACTGAAAATCGGCGCACCAAGCATTAGGCTATGAAAACAGTTTAAAGTTTAAAGTAATCGTCCAGACCATTTCATCATTCCTGATTTAATGCAGTCAAAATATAGCCATGATCGAGTATATCAACAATATGTTGTCACATTTTGCATCCAGTCACCGTTTTTAAATAAATCCGCATTCAAAATCTGTAAATTCCCCGTGCTCTCAAAACACAACTGTTTATCAGCAGACGACGCACCATGGGTCGGCGACGTCACAACAGGGAGCCTCCCAGCACCGCCTGATACATATGCGCGGAGACTCTGAGAAAAATGTAGTACTTGGGGAATTTTGGGTGTTTCTGATATATTTTTTGTGCGATGTGGCATGTACTTGCATCCTGTGTGGGTGCAGCGTGGGGGCTGTGCCTTTACCTAGAGCTTAGCACCCTTTTGCAAACTGTGGGGGCGACGATATATGTGTGCAAGATGTGTGCAGCGGCGGCAAGCGGCGGGGAGCGGCGGGTAGTAGCAAGGCCACCGAGATGAGAGAGAGGGCTGCAGTACCCCGGCTACTACCCGCCGCTCCCCGTCGTCCAAAGGTTTTGCACACATATATCGTCGCCGTGTGGGTTGTGAATTTGGGTGCTTTGCTCTCGGGAATGGCACGGCTTTCTTGCCGTGCCCATGCAGGATGCAAGTATGTGCCGTGTCGCACAAAAAATATACCAGAAGCACCCAAAATTTTCCCCCAAATACACATTTTTCTCAGAGTCTCCGTGTGTCTGTGTCGGGCGGGGCTGGGAGGCTTACCTCTTGTGTCGTCGCCAGCAAGTTTCGCGCCCCGGCTGGAATGTGGCTGTTGTTTTCCCGCGCTTTTTTCAAAAGTCATGTTTTTAGGGAAATAAGGCGTGAAAATGAATAATTTTTTGTGGATTAGGTATTTTGAATGAACATTCAACCTAATTATGCAAGAAAAAATGGGTCTGGACGATTACTTTAAGCAAAATATCTCAATATATAATCTCTTTTCGAATACGGATATTAATCTAAGCATATCTTTAAATTTAAAACCCAAAATGCAGTATAATAGTTTTTAAAGGGTTGCACGATTGGAAGGTGTAATGAAATAAGGGAACGATGATGTTATAGATAAGGGAACGATATTAAGAGATTTTTCCTACATTGCCAATTAATATGCGTTATGCGATATTAAGAAGATTTTTTCCTACGTGCTATTAATATGCACTATACATATAAGAAGATTTTTCCTTTGCCATTGATCTGTATCCTGTAATGCCCAATGGATGAATGACCTGAAGACGTCAAATACAGAAGAAAAACAAAGCAATCGAGCCAATGAATTATATAATTCGCTGATTTGTATTATGATCATGCAATATCTTACACAAACTTACTGATACTATAGATAAGGATAATCCCAAGTATTGTACACTTGTCACGAAGACAAAACTTCATAATTATAAAAGGTAAAAAATAGTTATTCTTCACAAATTAAATGAAAAGTGGTGCCTATGATACTATTTGAAACAAAACCGCATCGTCAATTGCCAAGTGAACAAATACAGTAGACTTAATTAATGTATGTATGTAATACAGATGCATTTACTTAAATCATTTGGCTACTGGAAGTGAAAATGGATGAGTGACCAAATATGGCATGGAACGAAAAAATAACGTTATTAACCGGTTACAGGGATTTCAAAATAGCGTTTTTGCTCAGGAACAGTAAATATGATAACGTTTTCGTTTCCGTTTTTGTTCCGAGCATAATTTCGTTCGTTTCGGTTTTCGTTTTCGTTCCCTTAAACCGTTTCCACGCCCTGCTACACACACACACACACACTACTACACACACAAAAACACTACTACACACACAAAAACACTACTACACACACACAAACACTACTACACACACACAAACACTACTACACACACAAAAACACTACTACACACACACACACTACTACACACACAAAAACACTACTACACACACACAAACACTACTACACACACACAAACACTACTACACACACACAAACACTACTACACACACAAAACACTACTACACACACACAAAAACACTACTACACACACACAACACTACTACACACACACAAACACTGCTACACCCCACACAAACACTACTACACACACACAAACACTACTACACACACACAAACACTACTACACACACACAAACACTACTACAAAACAACACACAAACACTACTACACACCACACCCAAAACAACTACTACACACACACAAAACACTACTACACACACACAAACCTACTACACACACACAAACACTACTACACACACACAAACACTACTACCCCACACACAAACACTACTACACACACACAAAACACTACTACACACACACAAACACTACTACACACACACAAACACTACTACACACACACAAACACTACTACACACACACAAACACTACTACACACACACACACACAAATAATACTATACACACACACAAACACTACTACACAGTACACACACACAAACACTACTACACACACACAAACACTACTACACACACACACACACACAAATACTACTACACACACACACACAACCACTACTACACACACACACACACTACTACACACACACACACACAAACACTACTACACACACAAACACTACTACACACACACACAAACACTACTACACACACACACACAACACAAACACTACTACACACACACACACACACACACAAACACTACCACACACACACACAAACACTACTACACACACACACAGCAGCGCGGGAAGAGGAGCCTTCCTTTTGTTACGTCACCGAGCCGTGGCGCATCGTCTGCCAGTTGCCAGCAGCGTTTTCGAAGCTCGGTGAATTTACAGATTTTGATTGCGGATTATTCAAAAACGGCTGACTGGATGCAAAAAGTGACAACATATTGTTGATACACTCGATAATGGCTATACTCTAACTACATCAAATCAGGAATGATGAAATGGTCTGGACGATTACTTTAACGTCCAGATCTTTCCTTAACTAGCTATATGAAATCGGATGTTGTTAGCCATAAAATTACGAAAAAGTAACTGAATAAACCAAATTAGCTACCTGGACAAGGATATTAACGTTAACCCTTTCACGCCCAAATCTTTCCTTAACTATATGAAATCGTCTGTTGTTAGCCATAAAATTACGAAAAGTCACTTAATATACCAAATTTACTAGTCGACAAGGATACTAAACAGGTCATATCTATTAAAATATTGCTTATATTAATTAAAATCATCTTATGGTAGCTACATTACAATGAAAATTACGTTATGGGCCTCAAGGGGTTAATAAGCTACGTAGTATACTTATATTATTATTATTATTATTATCATAGATGACCTACTGATGAACACAATCCTGCATGTTATAGTGTGCCATGGTATGCTAATATATCTGTCCCCAAGCTGTATTAATATTATTCATGATGACATCTTACTATTGAACATTGTTATGCATTATATCGCTCCAAAATCTGAGGACGTTATGGACAGACAGACATACACACGGATGCATTATAAGCAGTCATTATTTATAAGTTCCTGTTAAGCCTAAGAATGTCATGTAGTCTTGCAGCTATCATAGTTACAATTTGATGTAAAAGTTTATCAATGATTACGAAAGCCATCAAGAAAAGTCGCACATTATCGTAAAAAAAAGTACGACAATTTAGCATACCGTACGACATCAAAAATACAAATGTGCACCGTATAAAATCATCCTTTTCATATAGTCCAAAGGTATGTATGGTAGAATAAATACTACTCTAACTATCAGGAATAATTTTATAATGCAAAATATACACAATTGAACGAGTAGGAAAGGAATGAATTTATATTATATGAATTTGGATCAGCTGTTGAGCAATGGCGGGATATGTGTGGTTGCATTCCCTGCTGACTCAGAATTTTCACCGCTAAAACTGTTTCCCGGACATATTAAGCGTGAAAACAAACCATTGATACTAACACAGGAATCAGCGAGATATAGTGATTAATCTGAACCATTCATTGCCATTAAACAAAGCCAGGAGTGTGTTATTTAAGCCATCAAGATATATGGCTGCGGGAAATGTCAGGCCGCGTCTCAAAATTTTCACCGCTAAAACTGTTTCCCGGACATATTAAGCGTGAAAACAAATCATTGAAGCTAACACATAAATCAGTGAGATATAGTGATTAATCTGAACCATTCATTGCCACTAAACAAAGCCAGGAGTGTGTTATTTAAGCCATCAAGATATGTAGCCGCAAAAATTCTCGATCCATCAGTGAAGAAGCTCGAGAAAGTGAACAAAAACGCCATGTGGATTAAGCCAGTGACCAGTTATATGGTAAGTACTTATATTGACATTACATATACAGTACTTTACACAGCCTGTCCTAAACGTAATTAACCGCATTCCCTTCTATTACGTTACTGACGTGTAGCTACTGTGGAGCAATATTTATCGGTAAATTTACGGTTTAGGTCATCCCGCGATTTCCTATCTATCATCGTATCTATCTATCATCCTATCTATCTATCTATCTATCTATCTATCATCGTATCTATCTATCTATCTATCTATCTATCATCGTATCTATCTATCTATCATCCTATCTATCTATCTCTATCTATCATCGTATCTATCTATCATCGTATCTATCTATCATCCTGTCTATCTATCATCGTATCTATCTATCATCGTATCTATCTATCATCCTGTCTATCTATCTATCTATCTATCATCGTATCTATCTATCTATCTATCATCGTATCTATCTATCTATCTATCATCGTATCTATCTATCTATCTATCATCGTATCTATCTATAACATCATGTACTGAACATTTAACGTTTATATCCTCTAATTACGTTGTTCCAAACATTTAACACCTATATCCTTCTATTGCGTTACTGAAGTGGCTACATTTCCAGATGAACACTCAACTTTCTTGGGTGAACGAAAGGATTTATTTCTGGTGAGTTTTGAATTCATCTGCTAACTGTTTGTTGCAAATTGCTTTTTTTTTTTTTTTTTTTTTTTTTTTTTTTAAAGTGATTTGCAACAAAAACGAAAAAAAATCAAATTTAACTGTCCTAACTGAGCCTATACCTAACCTAACCTTTATCTAACATGGCCTAAACCTAATCTATACCTAACCTAACCTTTATCTAACATGGCCTAAACCTAATCTATACCTAACCTAACCTTTATCTAACATGGCCTAAACCTAACCTAACCTTTATCTAACATGGCCTAAACCTAATCTATACCTAACCTAACCTAACCTTTATCTAACATGGCCTAAACCTAATCTATACCTAACCTAACCTTTATCTAACATGGCCTAAACCTAATCTATACCTAACCTAACCTTTATCTAACATGGCCTAAACCTAATCTATACCTAACCTAAGCTAACCTTTATCTAACATGGCCTAAACCTAATCTATACCTAACCTAACCTAACCTAACCTAACCTTTATCTAACATGGCCTAAACCTAATCTATACCTAACCTAACCTTTATCTAACATGGCCTAAACCTAATCTATACCTAACCTTTATCTAACATGGCCTAAACCTAACCTAACCTTTATCTAACATGGCCTAAACCTAATCTATACCTAACCTAACCTTTATCTAACATGGCCTAAACCTAATCTATACCTAACCTAACCTAACCTAACCTTTATCTAACATGGCCTAAACCTAATCTATACCTAACCTAACCTAACCTTTATCTAACATGGCCTAAACCTAATCTATACCTAACCTAACCTAACCTAACCTTTATCTAACATGGCCTAAACCTAATCTATATCTAACCTAACCTAACCTTTATCTAACATGGCCTAAACCTAATCTATACCTAACCTAACCTAACCTAACCTTTATCTAACATGGCCTAAACCTAATCTATACCTAACCTAACCTTTTCCTTATAAAAAAAAAAAAAAAAAAAAAAAAAAAAAAAAAAAAAAAAAAAATAAATAAATAAATAAATAAAAAAATTAAAATCATAACTCGCCAGAAAAACAACAGTTTCGTCCACCAAAGTGAATTCGGTGTTAATCTGGAAATTCACCTTGACATTACTTATACAGTAACTACGTAACTACTTATCACATCATGTACTAAACATTTAACGCATATATCCTTCTATTACATTACTGAAGTGTACTGTGTAGCAATCAGGGTCAGATATTATATTATATGACCCTAGTAGCAATATTTATCGGTAATTTTACGGTTAAGGTCATCCCGCGATTTCCTATGTATCAGTATTAGTAGTATTGTAGTACATCAACGAATTTAATAGATGCAAGTATTACCTCATCACCCATCATTGATATACGATAACAGATAAAATGTAGATATGCGATTATTACGCTTATATTAACATATTTTGATGCCTCGATAAGATAAGTATGACCTAGAAGTACAGGGGAAGCGACATTTCCTGGTCTCTTCAGTTAGTCGTCTTCTCTTATTCTGTCTTTTAATTGATTTCCTCTTATTTCCCCTTGTCGTCCAAAAACTATTATTCCCTGTATTGCTATAACATGTTCAGTGCCCTCTCTAGTGTCTTTTTTCTCTAGTATCTTTTTTCTCTAGTATCTTTTTTCTCTAGTATCTTTTTTCTCTAGTATCTTTTTTCTCTAGTATCTTTTTTCTCTAGTATCTTTTTTCTCTAGTATCTTTTTTCTCTAGTATCTTTTTTCTCTAGTATCTTTTTTCCTAGTATCCTTTTTCTCTAGTATCTTTTTCGTGTATGCCTCTCAGTGTCTTTTTTCTCTAGTATCTTTTTTCCTAGTATCTTTTTTCTCTAGAAATCTTTTTTCTTAAGTATCTTTTTTCTCTAGTATCTTTTTTCTCTAGTATCTTTTTTACTCTAAGTATCTTTTTCTCTAGTATCTTTTTCTCTAGTATCTTTTTCTCTAGTAATCTTTTTTCTCTAGTATGCTTTTCCTTAGTATCTTTTTTCATGTTCAATGCCTCTCTAGTGTCTTTTTCTCTAGTATCTTTTTTCTCTAGTATCTTTTCTCTAGTAGTCTTTTCTCTATATCTTTTTTCTCTTAATTTTTCTCTAGTATCTTTTTTCTCTAGTATCTTTTTTCTCTAGTATCTTTTTTCTCTAGTATCTTTTTTCATGTTCAGTGCCCTCTCTAGTGTCTTTTTTCTCTAGTATCTTTTTTCTCTAGTCTCTCTCTCTAGTCTCTCTCTCTCTCTCTCTCTCTCTCTCTCTCTCTCTCTCTCTCTCTCTCTCTCTCTCTCCCCTACACTAGATAATAAACTTTTCTTGAATAAACTTGTAAACTTGCATACGTTCCCCTATTCTGTATTTCTGTGTTCCTTTATTCTTATACCTTCTTTATATTCTTCTTTCTTCCATTTTATCTTCTTATTTATCATTCTTATTTATTTTTATTTTATCCCCCCCCCCGCGCCTTTTCTCCTTTTCTTTAATAAACTTGCCTACGTTCAGTGACCCCCGTGCCCCCCCCCCCTTCCCCCCCGTGCCCCGCCTCAAGGGTCAAGGGGTGGCTGCTGACTCCCTGCCCTCATGCCCTTTACTCCTCTTCTCTACCCAAGCAGTGTTGCCAAAGGGGGGGAGGGGGAGGGGGGGACGAGGAGGGTTCATGCACTGTTTTATCTTCGTTGCTAACCGGCTCCAAGCAAGGCAAGCATCACATAGTTATTTGTTACATTTTGCTGTATGTATTATATTATTATTTTGTTGTATTCACTGTAAGGTTTTTCTGGCAGGCGTGCGAATATGTGGGAATATTTTTTGGTTGATTTTCTCTCTCCTCTCTTTTCTCTAGTCTCTCTGTCTCTCTCTCTCTTTCTCGTCTCTCTCTCTCTTTTCTCGTCTCTCTCTCTCTCTTTTCTCGTCTCTCTCTTTTCTCGTCTCTCTCTCTCTCTCTCTCTCCTCGTCTCTCTTTTCTCTAGTCTCTCTCTCCTGTAGTCTCTCCTCTAGTCTCTCTCTCCTCTAGTCTCTCTCTTTTCTCTAGTCTCTCTCTCCTCTAGTCTCTCTCTCTTTTCTCTAGTCTTTCTCTCTCTCTTTTCTCTAGTCTCTTTTCTCTTCTATTCTTTTCTTTCTCTCTCTCTCTCTCTCTCTCTCTCTCTCTCTCTCTCTCTCTCTCTCTCTCTCTCTCTCTCTCTCTCTCTCTCTCTCTTTTTTTCTTTTAGGACGATACTTTAATTACCTTTTCAGATTGTCAGGCTCTCTCTTCTCTCTTCTAGTTCTTTTCTCTCTCTCATCTTATTCTCTCTCTCTCTCTCTCATCTCTCTCTCTCTCTTCTCTCTCTCTCTCTCTCTCTCTCTCTCTTCTCTCTCTCTCTCTCTCTCTCTCTCGTCTCTCTCTCTCTCTCTGTTTTTTTTCTTTTAGGACGATACTTTAATTACCTTTTCAGATTGTCAGGACCTCTCTCTCTCTCTCTCTCTCTCTCTCTCTCTCTCTTCTCTCTCTCTCTCTCTCCTACACATGGTACTTCCTGTAATAAACACATATTACCTACCTACATCCACCTTTCATCCCTATCCATATGTGTTTGTCTAGTCTTCTATCAAAATACTCCCTAACCTCTGCACTAACGACTTAATTAATAACTGAGTCTATTCCAGTCATCTACCATCCTATTTATTAATCATGGCTTTCATGTTAATCATACTCATGGTTTGAGTTAATCATAGCTAAGACGAGGAACTACTACTACTACTTGAACTACACCTGCGCTACACCTGTGTCAATACGGCCACACATTTACCCCAACTTTCACCACTGCTCTATTTTTCTGAGAGAGAGAGAGAGAGAGAGAGAGAGAGAGAGATGCATACTTGAGAGAGAAGAGAGATGCATACTTGAGAGAGAGAGAGAGAGAGAGAGAGAGAGAGAGAGAGAGAGAGAGAGAGAGAGATTGCATACTTTTCCAGCCGGCAGAATATTCCCCAGGCTAAAAGCTACGGTCACTACAAAACAAACACACACACACACACACGGTCAATGCCAAGAACCACACACACACACATATACACTGACACACAGAAAGCTGACATCTAGAGACTTGAGGCTGTTCAAAGGTCATTTACCAAACACATCAGAGGACTACATGAGCTTAACTACTGGGACCGCCTCAAAACATTGGGAATCTACTCACAGCAAAGACGGAGAGAAAGGTATCGTGCCATCTATATATGGAAGGTCCTGGAGAAACAGGTGCCAGAGCCCACGTCCTTGGCACTTCAGGCACACTTAAATGAGCGGACTGGACGCAAGTGCAGTAGAAGAACTACTCTCCCCTACTCCCCCGGTCTCGCCCCGGGGAGATGCAAGACCTTACTGGCTGCCAGTCTGGCTCATGAAGGGCCCAAAATCTTCAACAGCCTCCACAAAAATGTGAGAAACATCACAGGGTGCTCTGTCAACACCTTTAAATATGGACTGGACAAAATACTACGGAGTCACGGACAGTGCCGGATGAACCTCCAGTACCGGGATACACTGCCAAGGGTAGGACCTCCAACACCCTACCGGACCAGGTGGCCCTGTTAGATAAGAGACGCCAGGACCGGAAGCAGCGGTGGACCACCACGACTGTGAGGCTTTGTGCCTCTTAACAAGACCAAGTAAGTAAACACATACACTGACACACACACTACGTTAAACAATACGTTTATTTATTACTCATTTGAAACTCTAATACCCCGTTCGGATCTGTATTGAGTTAATAAACCTTTAAACCTTTAAACACACATACACTGACACACACACACACACACACATAATACAACATACAACAACACACATAAAACCAACACCCAACACACAAAATAACAAAACCAGACACTGCACTAACCTGTATCGGTCAGACTTGGCATATTTCTTCCAGTCCAGCGGGTTGGATTTGTAACTGGACATGAGGTGATGCACATACTCGACATTCACCTCGTCTCCGTCAAACACTGTGTACAACTCGCGAATCAGGTCATCTAGGCTGGCGATCTGCGGTGCTTTAGTGACGTCCATGGCAGGGTAATAGAAGGGTATCGTTAGTAGTAGTAGTAGACGAGAGGTATCGCGATGTGAACTGTACGGTGTCTCTCGTGTCAATGTAACGTTAGAGCGGAGAACGATGCATTTTAGACTGCTAACCCCTCCTCTCTCTTCTCTCTCTCCCTCTTCCCCCTCCTCTCTCTCTCTTCCCCCTCTTCCTCCTCCTCCTCCTGCCTGATGTTAGATGCTTCTCACCTTTCTCTCCTGTTTATTCATTAATGTTGTTATCTCTACGTATTGCTTATCTAAATGTTGTGTCTAGATCTAAGTTTTACCATACCTACCTAGGTGTCTTGTAATATATATCGGGAGTGGATGGAATATTTGCTGGTTTCTTATATTTCAATGGCATTTCAAGGTTCTTCGGGTGAATTAATGTAGTTTTTGTAGATAATGTTAAGTGTTGTGGTTGATTTTTGTATGCTGTGTTACAATATCTACGTTTTACTCTAGCTATAAATGTCCTTCACTCTTGATAACTGATGAAATTAACTGAATAAATCCCTCGTTTCTTACATTTCTAAGGCATTTCAAGGTTCCTGCAGGGTTGTAAAGTATGCAGGGATAGATATAGAGGATTGCAGACAAGGCAGACAATGTAAGCAAGTGGTGTAAAGGTAGAGAGAGGTATTTTTATCCCTACTAGATGACATCACGACACACCCTCCTCACCTCGCCTCTTGGTTGGCTGCGGCGAAGGTGGGGCCACTAGCTACCCCGGCAAAAAAAATCTTTCCACATGATTCAAAACGGAAATATGGACAAAATACAACCTTATAGCTATTAACAGACATGATTAGACAGCCATA
>JACEEZ010010327.1:112500-205000 GCA_016584305.1 Chionoecetes opilio | reverse complement strand
AGAAAGGGGACTACTGTTGTCCTCGGCAATTTCGTTGGTTAATGGTGTTCTTGATGAACTGAAAAGTTTGCAGTCTGATGCTTACTATGGTAAACTGAGCAACGTGTTGTACAAAAACAAGGGATTTGAAAAGCTGAAAAAAGTCAGTCAGATAATGTGTGGTGATGCTATTATTGATGAGACGGTACAGCCACTCACTATGTCAAACATGCTATGTATGAAACATGCACCAATCGTCTCGTGTGACGTAGAAAGGGTGTTCTCAGAATATAAAGCTATGCTGACAGACAACAGGCGGAGTTTTAACTTTGAGAACTTACGCCACCATGTCATCATCAAATGCAACCACAATCTGTAATGTCTGAAAATATGTCAAGTCTATAATGTAAATACATGTTCATATTTATTTTTTGAAGCACTTTCACATATATATGTTAAATACATTATGTATATTGCTTAATAAACATTAACATTAGTTTCTATTAACTATTTTGTTTCCGTATAACCTGCATTCTTGGCTTTATAAGTGACATTTTTTAGTGCATATAAATGCATATTTGTCCTGTTTTTAGTTCATATTTGTCCAATTTTTAGTGCATATTTGCATGCATATTTCATGGTTTTTTAGTGCATAACTATCCGGGCCCTACTAATAATACTAATACTGAAAATACTAATACTGATCATTGTATTGAAGTAATGATTAATCTAGCAATGCCTATCATATTTATATGTCTTGTAGTAAGTTTTGTCTAATTTGTGATTTTAAGGAATATCTGGAAGTATCATGTCATTGTGAATTGGCTGAAATAGGGACTTCTAATAATTGTAACTGAAAACGGATTCCAGATTCGTGTTCAGCATGCCCGAAAACTGCTAGAAACTAATTTTCAAGCAAATCTATTTTTTCAAAAAAATTTGCTAATTTTGCAAGGAACTACCACGTGCAAAATTTGCAATATTTTTTTAACAATAGATTTGCTTGAAAATTTGTTCCTAGCAGTTATCGGTCATGCTGAACACGAATCTAGAATCAGTTTTCAGTTACAATTATTAGAAGTCCCTATTTCAGCCAATTCACGATGACATGATACTTCCAGATATTCCTTAAAAATCACAAATTAGACAAAACTTACTCCTTTAAAAGTGAAATGGTTCGGCAATAACAGAACTCTTGCAATATATAGAAAAGGAGAGAGAGAGAGAGAGAGAGAGAGAGAGAGAGAGAGAGAGAGAGAGAGAGAGAGAGAGAGAGAGAGAGAGAGAGAGAGAGAGAGAGAGAGAGAGAGAGAGAGAGAGAGAGAGAGAGAGAGAGAGAGAGAGAGAGAGAGAGAGAGAGAGAGATGTAAAGTAAGGTACTGACGCATCTCTAATGAATAACAACTTCAATCTTTCACCATATTACATCAAAAACAATAACAAGCAATCAATCCAGATCAATTAAGTACACATTTCCTCTGTTGAAATTGTGTCCACTCGTGATTCTCCTAAAGTTACAAAACACACCAAATAATACACATAAACGCCTTAACAACTTTCCTATAGCTAAGCACATCATAGAGACTTTGTGTCTTCAATAGTTATGATGACAATATTTTTATCTATAATGTATTGACGTTATAGAAATAAAACAAGACTCATTTATATGGCCATGATCTTGGCTCCACTTGACTATCAGATTCATACACGTGTCCAGAAATACAAATATAGGAATGACGGGAAGGTTATTGTGGAAGGGTGATGTAGTGGATGGGTGATGTAGTGGAAGGGTAATGTAGTGGATGGGTAGAGAAGTGGATAGGTAGGGAAGTGGATAGGTAGTGGAAAGAGAAGTGGAGAGGTAGGTAGTGGAAAGAGAGAGGAGAGGTAGGTAGTGGAAAGAGAGAGAGGAGAGGTAGGTAGTGGAAAGAGAGAGGAGAGGTAGGTAGTGGAAAGAGAGAGAGGAGAGGTAGGTAGTGGAAAGAGAGAGAGGAGAGGTAGGTAGTGGAAAGAGAGAGAGGAGAGGTAGGTAGTGGAAAGAGAGAGAGGAGAGGTAGGTAGTGGAAAGAGAGAGGAGAGAGAGAGGTAGTGGAAAGAGAGAGAGGAGAGGTAGGTAGTGGAAAGAGAGAGAGGAGAGGTAGGTAGTGGAAAGAGAGAGGAGAGAGAGAGGTAGTGGAAAGAGAGAGAGGAGAGGTAGTGGAAAGAGAGAGGAGGAGGTAGGTAGTGGAAAGAGAGAGAGGAGAGGTAGGTAGTGGAAAGAGAGAGAGGAGAGGTAGGTAGTGGAAAGAGAGAGAGGAGAGGTAGGTAGTGGAAAGAGAGAGTGGAGAGGTAGGTAGTGGAAAGAGAGAGAGGAGAGGTAGGTAGTGGAAAGAGAGAGAGGAGAGGTAGGTAGTGGAAGAGAGGAGTGGAGAGGTAGGTAGTGGAAAGAGAGAGAGGAGAGGTAGGTAGTGGAAAGAGAGAGTGGAGAGGTAGGTAGTGGAAAGAGAGAGAGGAGAGGTAGGTAGTGGAAAGAGAGAGAGGAGAGATAGGTAGTGGAAAGAGAGAGAGGAGAGGTAGGTAGTGGAAAGAGAGAGGAGAGAGGTAGGTAGTGGAAAGAGAGAGAGGAGAGGTAGGTAGTGGAAAGAGAGAGAGGAGAGGTAGGTAGTGGAAAGAGAGAGAGGAGAGGTAGGTAGGTTTCTACTTCATTAAATTCCCTTAAGCTCTGGTCTTCATGTATTACCTAGTCAGGGGCGTACCGACGGGGGGGGGGGGGGGGGGTTGAGGCCATGACCCCCCCCCCCTTTCGCAAATAATAAATAAATAACTTAATACATACATACATACATAAATAAATAATAATTAATCAATAAATCAATACTAGCCCCCTCCTTTTAAATTTTCTGGGTACGTCACTGCCTACAGGACCTCAATTCTATACTATTTAATGACAGATATATTTGATACTATTTAATGAAGAGGAGTGGAGCTTGCAGTGAAGAGACGTACTATTTAATGAAGAGGAGTGGAGTTTGCAGTGAAGAGATGTACTATTTAATGAAGAGGAGTGGAGTTTGCAGTGAAGAGATGTACTATTTAATGAAGAGGAGTGGAGTTTGCAGTGAAGAGACGTACTATTTAATGAAGAGGAGTGGAGTTTGCAGTGAAGAGATGTACTATTTAATGAAGAGGAGTGGAGTTTGCAGTGAAGAGATGTACTATTTAATGAAGAGGAGTGGAGTTTGCAGTGAAGAGACGTACTATTTAATGAAGAGGAGTGGAGTTTGCAGTGAAGAGATGTACTATTTAATGAAGAGGAGTGGAGTTTGCAGTGAAGAGACGTACTATTTAATGAAGAGGAGTGGAGTTTGCAGTGAAGAGATGTACTATTTAATGAAGAGGAGTGGAGTTTGCAGTGAAGAGATGTACTATTTAATGAAGAGGAGTAGAGTTTGCAGTGAAGAGATGTACTATTTAATGAAGAGGAGTGGAGTTTGCAGTGAAGAGATGTACTATTTAATGAAGAGGAGTGGAGTTTGCAGTGAAGAGACGTACTATTTAATGAAGAGGAGTGGAGTTTGCAGTGAAGAGATGTACTATTTAATGAAGAGGAGTGGAGTTTGCAGTGAAGAGATGTACTATTTAATGAAGAGGAGTGGAGCTTGCAGTGAAGAGATGTACTATTAATGAAGAGGAGTGGAGTTTGCAGTGAAGAGATGTACTATTTAATGAAGAGGAGTGGAGTTGCAGTGAAGAGATGTACTATTTAATGAAGAGGAGTGGAGTTTGCAGTGAAGAGATGTACTATTTAATGAAGAGGAGTGGAGTTTGCAGTGAAGAGATGTACTATTTAATGAAGAGGAGTGGAGTTTGCAGTGAAGAGATGTACTATTTAATGAAGAGGAGTGGAGTTTGCAGTGAAGAGATGTACTATTTAATGAAGAGGAGTGGAGTTTGCAGTGAAGAGATGTACTATTTAATGAAGAGGAGTGGAGTTTGCAGTGGAGAGATGTACTATTTAATGAAGAGGAGTGGAGTTTGCAGTGAAGAGATGTACTATTTAATGAAGAGGAGTGGAGTTTGCAGTGGAGAGATGTACTATTTAATGAAGAGGAGTGGAGTTTGCAGTGAAGAGACGTACTATTTAATGAAGAGGAGTGGAGTTTGCAGTGAGGAGACGTACTATTTAATGAAGAGGAGTGGAGTTTGCAGTGAAGAGACGTTCTATTTAATGAAGAGGAGTGGAGTTTGCAGTGAAGAGACGTTCTATTTAATGAAGAGGAGTGGAGTTTGCAGTGAAGAGATGTACTATTTAATGAAGAGGAGTGGAGTTTGCAGTGAAGAGATGTACTATTTAATGAAGAGGAGTGGAGTTTGCAGTGAAGAGATGTACTATTTAATGAAGAGGAGTGGAGTTTGCAGTGAAGAGACTTACTATTTAATGAAGAGGAGTGGAGCTTGCAGTGAAGAGATGTACTATTTAATGAAGAGGAGTGGAGTTTGCAGTGAAGAGATGTACTATTTAATGAAGAGGAGTGGAGTTTGCAGTGAAGAGATGTACTATTTAATGAAGAGGAGTGGAGTTTGCAGTGAAGAGATGTACTATTTAATGAAGAGGAGTGGAGTTTGCAGTGAAGAGATGTACTATTTAATGAAGAGGAGTGGAGTTTGCAGTGAAGAGATGTACTATTTAATGAAGAGGAGTGGAGTTTGCAGTGAAGAGACTTACTATTTAATGAAGAGGAGTGGAGTTTGCAGTGAAGAGATGTACTATTTAATGAAGAGGAGTGGAGTTTGCAGTGAAGAGATGTACTATTTAATGAAGAGGAGTGGAGTTTGCAGTGAAGAGATGTACTATTTAATGAAGAGGAGTGGAGTTTGCAGTGAAGAGACGTACTATTTAATGAAGAGGAGTGGAGTTTGCAGTGAAGAGATGTACTATTTAATGAAGAGGAGTGGAGTTTGCAGTGAAGAGATGTACTATTTAATGAAGAGGAGTGGAGTTTGCAGTGAAGAGACGTACTATTTAATGAAGAGGAGTGGAGTTTGCAGTGAAGAGACGTACTATTTAATGAAGAGGAGTGGAGTTTGCAGTGAAGAGATGTACTATTTAATGAAGAGGAGTGGAGCTTGCAGTGAAGAGACGTGCTATTTAATGAAGAGGAGTGGAGTTTGCAGTGAAGAGACGTTACTGATCCTGTTATTAAACTTTATTGACTTAGATTCACATTTCCGATAGAACCGTAAGATTGGAGTAGGCGTACGAGGGGAGCACAAATACAGGGTGGCGGAGAGTAAGGGTCAGTGTATAACATCGCGTTGGGTCCTTAAATGTACTGAGATTAATTTTGTACACGTAAAAATAACCCACCAAGTAAAATAAGTAACACTATATATAAAAAAAACTGATTGAAACACTTATGTAAAACTTAATTGTAACTTCAACATGAGACAAAGTACTTCAAGGGGAAGAAAAAAAAAATTTGTACACATAAAATATATAACTCGCCCAGTAAAAAAAGTAACATATATAGTCTATTTTTTTTAACAAGGTGAAAAATCCGTTCTATATTCAGGTCTCAAGCTTAAAATGATGCCTGCGTTTACCTGATAATATAGTTAACTATGATAAAATACAACTGTAATTAAGAAGAACTGTACTATTCCCTTCTCCTGACATCAAATATCAGTCAATAAGCAGCAATGGGGCAGGATTTTGGCCTCGTTAAAAAAAATAGACTACTACACATATATATATATAAAAACTTATTAAAAAAACTCATATAAAACTTACATATAACTTCAAAATTAGACAAACTACTTCAAGAGAAAAAAGAAATGAATTTTGTACACATAAAAATTTCCCGCCAAATAAAAAAAAAGTAATACCTAGTCTACTTATAAAAAAAAAAAAAAAAAAAAAAAAAAACTAAATTTACATAACTCAAAATGGACAAACTACTTCAGAGAAAAAGAATTTGCGTTTTGTACATAAAATAACCAAAGTCAAAAAATACACTACCTATAAAAAACTTTTATTATAAAACTCAATATAAAACTTAGACATACTTCAAAATGGACAACTACTTGAGAAAGAAAAAAACTAATTTGTAACAGAAATAACCCACCAAATCAAAAAAAAAGTCACCACCTAAAAAAATAAAAAAGGAACTCATTAGAAACTTAAACATTAACTTCAAAAGAGCAAACTCACTCGAGAAAAAAACAAGAATTACACATAGAAGAACCCACAAATAAAAAAAAAAAGTAACACCTACTAAAAAAAACATAAAAAAACATAAAAACTAGACTACTTCAAAAGGACAACTACTTCGAGAAAAAAAACGATTTTTGAATCACATAGAAAAACCCACAAATATAAAAAAATAAACTACTAAAAAAAACATTAATAACCAATATAAACTTAACATAACTTCAAAATGAGACAAACTACTTGGAGAAAAAAAGAACGAATTTTGTACACATAGAAATAACCCACCAAATAAAAAAAAAAGTAACACCTACCTAAAAAAAACATTAAAAAAACTCATATAAAACTTAGACATAACTTCAAAATGAGACAAACTACTTCAAGAGACAAAAAAACTACAAACACACATACATACTAAAAACAAGAAGGCACACCACGCACACACATAGTTAAAGACTGAAGCTATAAAGACATGATAATATTTAGCCATAGGGGGCGAGAAGGGGGTCGATATCCCCTCACCACTTAATGAACACCCATAGGTAGAGACTCATAAAGCTACCAATTATAAGATTCATATGATAGATAGATAATCCAGATAATGATAGATACAAAAAAAAAAAAAAAAAAAAAAAAATAGATAATTCAGATAATGATAAAATAGATCCAGATAATGATAGATAGATCCAGATAATGATAGATAGATCCAGATAATGATAGATAAATGATAATAAAAGTAGACGTCAATTTCCAGATGAACCCCGAACTTCCTTGAGTGGACGAAACCATTTTTTTCAGGTACGTTTTGGTGTTTTGAATTAAACTGTTAACCGTTTCCGTCGCAATTTTTAATTTTTTTATACCTAACCTAACCTCTACCTAACCTAACCTATACCTAACTCTAAAAAAAAGAATAATAATTGATTTGCGACAGAAACGGTTGGGATATTCATTCAAAACACCAAAACTCACCAGAAAAAAATAGTTTCGCCACCAAAGTGATTTCGGTGTCAAACTGGAATAATACCAAAAGGCGTAAAAAGCTGAACAATACAAATCACCAATCACCAATCCTTCCTCCTAACAGTCACTACGCCAAAATACTACTCATTTGATCACCAATTTATAATATCACATACTCTCATATCACAATTTTAGTCTATACCATTTTGCACTGGTAGTTATCGGCTACTAATTAAATTTAACATCCTGACTCATGATGAACTACTGTACTCGTTGTTGTTCAAAATAAAACATTTTGTGGTACAGGTTGAAGTTCCCAAACTCGGCAACCTCGGGACCAGCGCCGAGCCGAGTAATGGAATTTTCCGACTTTTAGAACGTAGATATATTAAGGGGAAAAAAGCATGAAAATCACATGAAAAAAATTAAGGTAGTTAGATAATCCCTCCCTACCCCGAAACTAGGTCACTGAGTCCATTATAATGTGGTGAGGGTGACGAAATTATTCTAAAAAGAGGATTGTATACTTCAATATGTAGGAAAAAAGCTATATTTCACCGATAAGAAACCAAGCGGCCTAGTGTGGTG
Organism: Chionoecetes opilio; assembly: GCA_016584305.1. NCBI lineage: Eukaryota > Metazoa > Arthropoda > Malacostraca > Decapoda > Majidae > Chionoecetes > Chionoecetes opilio. The sequence goes on along the minus strand of JACEEZ010010327.1, from coordinate 197,283 downwards.
GCACCTAGCGGCCGACCCGGCAACTACGCGCCGGGTTTTGGGTGTTCTGCCGTGTTTTGGAAAATCCGGAACCATAGCCGAGTTTTGGGTGTTGCCGAGTCTTGGGATGCCGAGTTTGGGAACTTCAACCTGTATCTACAAGGTGACCCAGATTATTGCACTTTACATCTAATTACCCAGAACATAATAATGAATAAAACAATCTCTATATATTGACAGGTCCTTGGCTATAGTCTATTTTTTTTCAGATAGGCATGCCCATCTGTTATCTCATCACAAATAGGCCTGAAAACACTCCAACAGAAACCATAGCGACAAAAATCACTTAACAAAACATGAGCCAAATGACGTTACTGTCTATATTGAACAGCTTGTTTATCCCGGACTGTATATGAGGCGCTTATTTCAGAAAGTCGATTAAGTGCCATCAATAAAAAACTAAGAAATGGCTTCAAAATGTCATATCTTTTGAACCAAGCCTACAAAATGATATATTCATAATTTTGTAGGCTTGGTTCAAAAGATATGAAATTTTGAACATTGAAACATTTTGAAGCCATTTCTTAGTTTTTTATATATGGCACTTATCGACTTTCTGAAATAAGCGCCTCATATTGAACAGCTTGTTTATCCCATACTGTCTACGCCTACGTACATCTATTACCTGCCTACACACTACTTATATGATACTAAATAGGTCTAATAGGTCTATATATATTTATGCATTACTCTTACTACGATATAAATCTTACTGATACTCTGATTTTTCACGATAACTGCCACACCTACATGTGAAGAAATATCTCGGCTTTCGTTAAACTCTCTATATTTGCCGGTAGGATAATATTATTGCCGCAGCCCTTTCAGAACTTTGGATAATTAATAGATCTGCACTGCAAGGGTACAAAGATCAAGGCTGCAAACACACACTGGGCAAATCCACAGTTACTTGTCCCTATGAATATCAATAGTTATATATGAAGCGCTTATTTCAGAAAGTCCATAAGCGCCATCAAGTAAAAACTCAAAAATGGCTTCAAAATGTTTCAATGTTCAAAATGTCATATCTTTTGAACAGTGAAACATTTTGAAGCCATTTTCTTAGTTTTTTATTGATGGTGCTTATCAACTTTCTGAAATAAGCGCCTCATATATATCATGATTATCTGTAATGTATTGACGTAATAGGAACAAAACGTAAACTCCTTTAGGGCAATATCAAACTACGTAAGGGGTGATTAGGTTAACAATGGGTGGGAGTGAATGGGTCCTAAGGGATATTTTTTAAGGGTAAATGGATATTATTAAGGGATAAATGGAGGGAGAAACTATAATCAAACTTTTAGGGTAATATCAAACTAATGGGTAAGGGATGATTAGGTTAACAATGGGTGGGAGTGAATGGGTCTCAAGGGTTATTTTTTAAGGGTAAATGGATATTTTTAAGGGATAAATGGAGGGAGAAACTATATATAGGGTAACAATGGGTGGGAGTGAATGGGTCCTAAGGGTTATTTTCTAAGGGGAAATAGATATAAGGGATAAATGAAGGGAGACACTAGATAGCCTTGATTTTCTTCCCTCGACCTATGAGTATAATATAACGGTGAATATCCCGGGAGCACTACAGCCTTGTTTATACCCTTGCATGGCAGCCTCACCTCATAGCACATAGAACACCCTCATGTTGTCCCTCACCCCCCTCTGCCACATGCACCCCCCTCCCCTCCCTCATGATGTGCTCAGCTCACCTCAGGGCAACATGCACGGCACCGGCTATTCCTCGTATTCATCGCTATTTTACGTGGATAAAGTTGAAAATAATCTCTCCCCTTACGATACACCTTACTGAATACGCAACAATTATACATTTGAGCACTGCAATCAACAATGTAATACAAGCTTATTTGTAATTATTCGAGGCTGTAACCGTACCACACACACACACGCACACACGCAAACATGCACACACACACACACACCACTCTTGACTCTGCCCAACGTTCCTTATTCTCATCATTCCGTCATCCCCCATAAGTCACCCATAAAGTTACGACATACACAACAGTCACCTTAAGTCTTTCCCCTAACCCTCTCTGCTCCTAACATAAGAACATAGCGTACTTATGTTCTTATGTTCCTTATGTTCCTTATGTTCCCGGCCTTCTCTTAGCACCATACTGAGGGGTGTAGCGGCTGATGATGGCGATGAAAACTTAAGTGTCCATAGAATCAGTAAGGACATTTAAATATTATAGGAAAGCTTGGGATGAGCCAGAATTGATGTGTGATTAATATAGCCTTCATAATATACACTACGTTCCTTAAAATTATGACTAACACCAAGAGGTAAGATAAAGTACAGATATATTACCCTCTGGGGATACTATATATGGACATGGCTTATTGTGAGTTGTGTGTGTGTGTGTGTGTGTGTGGACTGTGTGTGTGACTGTGTGTGTGTGTGTGTAGGTGTGTGTATAAATAGTGTTGATTTTAGTGACTTGTAAGGAAATAACTAAACGATGTGTACAGGAGACCAGTGACTGTGTGTGTGACTGTGTGTGTGTGTGTGTGTGTGTGTGTGTGTGTGTGTGTGTGTGTGTCATGTGCTTCTTGAAACATTTTACAATATGAAAATTAATAAGGCCTCAAATCAGTATGAATATCATGTTTCGATTAAATCATTCCTTGAACTCTTGTAACTTAGGCTACAAATATGAAACTGTATTAAAGGAGGAGAACAAATACCTTCATTATTACTTCATGAAGCACTCCCTGTACTGTTAGGGAAATAGGTGAGAAGAACAGATGAAATGGAAGCAGATGGAAGGATAGATAGAAATAAAGATAGATAGATAGATAGATAGATAGATAGATAGATAGATAGATAGATAGATAAGAAAGATATGAAAGCTAGATGGAAGGATAGATAGAAATAAAGATAGATAGATAGATAGATAGAAAGATATGAAAGATAGATAGAAATAAAGATAGATAGAAATAAGAAAGATATGAAAGCTAGATGGAAGGATAGATAGATAGATAGATAGATAGATAGATAGATAGATAGATAGATAAGAAAGATATGGAAGGATAGATAGAAATAAAGATAGATAGATAGATAGATAGATAAGAAAGATATGGAAGGATAGATAGAAATAAAGATAGACAGATAGATAGATAGATAAGAAAGATATGAAAGCTATATGGAAGGATAGATAGAAATAGATAGAAAAAGATAGATAGATAGATAGAAAGATATGAAAGATAGATGGAAGGATAGATAGAAATAAAGATAGAAAAAGATAGATAGATAGAAAGATAAGAAAGATATGAAAGATAGCAGATGGAAGGGATGTGTACTGTGGTCTGAGAGTGAGAGATAAATAAGATGAGTTGACTTGAATAGATGTTGTTAATAGATGATGTTGAATAGTTGTTGAAGGTAGATAGAATGTGAAAGAGATGATAGATTAATAGATGATAGAAGGATTTTGAATAGCAATTGAAGGAGATGTACTGAAAACAAGATGAAGTGATTACTCGATCAAAGTACTCAGATAAACAAGATAAGTGATTACTCTATAAAAGACTCATAAACAAGATAAGATTATGATAGTACTAGATAAACAAGAAAGTGATATGAAAGCTTGATAAAGATAGATCAGAATAAACAAGATAAGTTGATTACTTGAAAAACAGATAAGTGATTTACTCTGATAAACAGATAAGTGATACCGATAAATAAGATAAATTGATTTACTCTGATAACAAGATAGTTGATTTACTCATGATAAACAAGATAGTTGAATATTGTGAATACAGTTGTTATATTGTCAGATAAGTTGATTTTGAATAGCAGATTGAAGGGATTTGAATAGCAGATTGAAGGGAGGTGTACTGTGGAACAAGAGAAGTTGATTTACTCTGATCAAAAGTACTCTGATAAACAAGATAAGTTGATTTACTCTGATCAAAAGTACTCTGATAAACAAGATAAGTTGATTTACTCAGATAAACAAGATAAGTTGATTTACTCTGATCAAAAGTACTCTGATAAACAAGATAAGTTGATTTACTCAGATAAACAAGATAAGTTGATTTACTCTGATAAACAAGATAAGTTGATTTACTCTGATAAACAAGATAAGTTGATTTACTCTGATAAACAAGATAAGTTGATTTACTCTGATAAACAAGATAAGTTGATTTACTCTGATAAACAAGATAAGTTGATTTGAAAGCAGTTTTTGTTAATACAGTAGTTGATTTGAATAGTTGTTAAATAATTAATTTTGAATAGCAGATTGAAGTGAGGTGTATTTTAAAACAAGAGAAGTTGATTTACTCTGATTAAAAGTTGTCTGAGAGTGAGAGACAAACAAGAGAAGTAGATTTGAATAGCAGATTTTGTTAAGAGTTAATTTGATGTTGAATAGTTGTTTTTGAATAGCAGATTGAAGGGAGGTGTACTGTGGAACAAGAGAAGGTGAAATACTCTGAGCAAAGTAGTCAGGTGGCAGAGTATAATTTCATATAGGCAGTCATATCAATAAACCAATATGAAGTGTCCATAAACAAAAGAAGGTGAAATACTCTGATCAAAAGTACTTCAGTGGCAGTGTGTACTTTCTTACAGGCAGTTATATATAGGTAATATAGTGTAAACATGTTCTCATAATATAGTGTCAAAGGCTTTGGTGTATAGTGCCCCTTAGAAGCCTTAGAAGGGGAAGGCAGTGTTGTGTGTGTGTCTGTAGTTGTGTTTGGCTTGAATACTTAGTTTTGCTATAAGCCAGCTCAAATCTTTACGGAGAGCTTGTAACTGGATAGCTTGTAACTGGAGGATAGCTTGTAACTGGAGGTCTTGAAGCGTGAAGGAGAGATGTGCATACACTCTATACAGGGACAATGGGGTTGGCATAATGGTAACCTCTCGAGACAAAGGGATTGGCGCAGTGATAACCTCTTACGACAAAGGGGTTGGCGCAATGATAACCTCTCGATGGTAGTACTAGTAGATTGCACTTTGAAGACGTAAACTCTGCTATATTGCCTACGACAACACCATAGTGGTACATACATACACACACACCCCACAGAAAAGATAGTGTTTTGAAGCATGTGATGGAATGAAGCCACCCACTCGCACTCAACCTAAACTAAAGATGTCTAAGCTGAACTTGCCAGGTTTTTTTCGAACCAAGTTGACCGCCACTGAAAACGAAAACGCAAACATTAATGAAGGGAAACATGATAGAAAAGTTAGATAGAAAAGTTATGAAATTTACTATGACAGGAAAGTTATGACATTTACTATGACAGGAAAGTTATGACATTTAGTGATACTATTCCTGCTGCCCCTTGTATGGTCAGTAAGTAACTATAGTCATTAATGAAGGAAACATGATGCTGGAAAGTTATGAAATTTATAGTCTATTTTTTTTAACAAGGCAAAAAATCCTGCCCCCTTGCTGCTTACTGACTGATATTTGATGCCAGGAGAAGGGAATACTACGCTTCTTCTTAATTTCAGCTGTATTTTATGATAGTTAACCATATTAGCAGGAAAACAGAGGCATAGTTGACTGATATTTGATGCCAGGAGAAGGGAATACTACGCTTCTTCTTAATTTCAGCTGTATTTTATGATAGTTAACCATATTAGCAGGTAAACAGAGGCATAGTTGATTGATATTTGATGCCAGGAGAAGGGAATACTACGCTTCTTCTAAATTTCAGCTGTTTTTTTATCATAGTTAACCATAGTAGTGGGTAAACAGAGGCATAATTTTAAGCATGAGACCTTCAGATAGAATGAATTTTTTGCCTTGTTAAACAAAATAGACTATAGTGATACAACTCCTGCTGAAAGAAAAAAACAGGAGAAGTTGATTTGAATAGATTTTGTTAATAGTTGACGTTGAATAGTTGTTGAATAGTTGTTGAATAGTTGATTTTGAATAGTTGATTTTGAATAGTTGATTTTGAATAGTTGATTTTGAATAGTTGATTTTGTTAATAGTTGATTTTGTTAATAGTTGATGTTGAATAGTTGATTTTGTTAATAGTTGATTTTGTTAATAGTTGATTTTGAATAGTTGATTTGAAATGATTGATGTTGAGATAGTTGATTTGAATAGGTTGAATTTGTTAATAGTTGATTTTGAATAGTTGATTTTGTTAATAGTTGATTTTGAATAGTATGAAATTTTTTGAATAGTTGATTTTGAATAGATTTTGTTATAGTTGATTTTGAATAGTTGATTTTGAATAGTTGATTTTGTTAATAGTTGATTTTGAATAGTTGATTTTGTTAATAGTTGATTTTGAATAGTTGATTTTGAATAGTTGATTTTGAATAGTAGATTTTGTTAATAGTTGATTTTGAATAGTAGATTTTGAATAGTTGATTTTGAATAGTTGATTTTGAATAGTTGATTTTGAATAGTTGATTTGAATAGTTGATTTTGAATAGTTGATTTTGTTAATAGTTGATTTTGAATAGTTGATTTTGTTAATAGTTGATTTTGAATAGTTGATTTTGAATAGTTGATTTTGTTAATAGTTGATTTTGAATAGTTGATTTTGAATAGTTGATTTTGAATAGTTGATTTTGAATAGTTGATTTTGAATAGTTGATTTTGAATAGTTGATTTTGAATAGCAGATTGAAGGGAAGTGTACTGTGGTCTGAGAGCGAGAGATAAACAGGAGGAGTTGATATGAATAGTCGATTTTGTTAATAGTTGATGGTCAATAAATAACTATAGTCACCACACATTAAGTAGGCAAAAATGGTGCCCCTTCACTCCCCCCTTCAACGTTTTTAAGTGTATAGTAGTGTTAAAAGAAAGAAAGAAAGAAAAAGGAGAAGCAAAATTGGAACTACTCGAAAGAAACATTGAACTAGAGTAAATAAAACTAGAGTAGAGTAAATAAACAGTAAATAATATAGAATGCAGTAAAATAAGGCACCTTCACTCCCTCCTTCCGAATGCACGAGATTGGCTGAGGTGTTGGAACTTTAGGGCAGAACTTGGAGTAAGGCATTCTCACTCAACACCTCAGCCTATCCCGTGCATTCAGAAGGAGGAAACATTTAACTAGAGTAAATAAAACTAGAGTAGAGTAAATAATATAGAATGCAGTAAAATAAGGCACCTTCACATTCTTGATATCACCTTCATTTGACATTTTTGCCATTAATGAAGGTGCCTTATTTTACTGCATTCTATATTATTTACTGTTTATTTACTCTACTCTAGTTTTATTTACTCTAGTTAAATGTTTCCTCCTTCTGAATGCACGGGATAGGCTGAGGTGTTGGGTGAGAATGCCTTACTCCAAGTTCTGCCCTAAAGTTCCAACACCTCAGCCAATCCCGTGCATTCGGAAGGAGGGAGTGAAGGTGCCTTATTTGACTGCATTCTATATTATTTACTGTTTATTTACTCTACTCTACTTTTATTTACTCTAGTTCAATGTTTCTTTCGAGTAGTTCCAATTTTGCTTCCCCTATTTCTTTCTTTCTTTCTTTTAACACTACTATACACTTAAAAAACGTTGAAGGGGGGCAGTGAAGGGGCACCATTTTTGCCAACTTAACATGCGGCTACTATAACAACAATGGGATCTTGGGCATGGCTCAACCTCAATAAAGGGGTGATAACCTTACCTTCCTCTTCTATGTGCAATAGAAGGACACTTATCAACAGTCTCTGGATACACTATGATAAGAATTTATGGAGTTACATTAAAAATAAAGCACTTAAAGAGTCATTTGAATGCATGATTACTCTGTATGAAGAGAGAGATATAGCTATGCTCCTGCAAGATGTTAGAATGTCATTTGTATTCCTGTGACCGTGTTGGCAGCATACCCCAGTGTCATGAGCAGATGGTGTGTATGTAAACATGTCGTATAAGCAGGGCTGTTTCTTACTACATATATGCAAACTACGCGGTTGCCTAGGGCCCTCGAAGCCACCAAGGGGCCCCCAAGCTGCCATTATTTGCTTCCTTTTTAGAATCTAGTCTCTTTTCCTCTTAAAGTCCACCAGATTAATGCATTTTAATATTAAAGGCGTGCCTCCGGACCACCTTAGAGGGCTTGGAAATGGAATCCCCCCACCATAGTTTTACAAATTAGGCCCCAAACAGCATTTCGCATAGGGCCCCAAAAGGCTCGAAACGGCACTGCTTATAAAGACCTTGTTAGCCCCCAGTTAGTTTGTTAGTGGTTGAAGGGATAGTGAATGGTTAATGGACCCTATGTAAGTGATCTTAAACAGTAGTGATGCATGACAATAACATGAGCTTGGCAGGAGTACTTTACCATGCCGGCGTCCTTAAGAGAATGAATCAAAAAGAGAATTAATAAGAATAAATGAATGATAATAATAGTAATAATAAAATAATGCATACAAAAATAATAATGAATGAGTAAGAGAATGATGAATGGTCACTATGAAACTTATCAAGATCAATGTGCAAGAAAATTCATTGAACTTTTGAGATTTTTTACTAAAAGATAAGTATTTTCAAGTTACAATTCATGCATTGATAGTCCCAACACCCTTGCATGCATATCAAAATATAACACTAGAGTCTATTATTTTAACGAGGTGAAAACTCCATTCTATCCTAAGGTCTCATACTAGAAATTACGCCTATGTTTACCTTATAGGGTTAACTATGATAAAATACAACTGAAATTTAGAAGAAGTGGAGTATTCCCTTCTGGCATCAAATATCAGTGACGCAGCAAGGGGGCAGGATTTTTCACCTCGTTAAAAAACAGACTAGCTTACATTCGTTTCACGTCTATGGCACATTTGTGTATTCCAGCGTACATTATCACTATCCAGTACTCCACTACGACAGATATACCTTAAGTACTAGCTATACAGTGTCTAGTAAGATCCCTTATAAGCATTATAGATACATAGTGTGATGAGAGGCCAGAGTCATTACAGTTACAAGTCACAAGCAGGAAGCCAAGAATTCATACAGGCAGAAGGTAGTAGTGTAGCCTCACTCAATGCAAAACACACACACACATGCCCAGTGTGTATTTACCCTTGTAATAATATCATGCGGGTTATAAAAGCAAGTCACGTAAAAAAAAAGAAATAATAATAATAATAATAATAATAATAATAATAATAAAAAATAAAAAAATAAAATAAAAAGGGGACGATGCTTCAACACAACAAATAGGACGAACAGCAACTAACTAATAAACCTTCAAATATTAGGAGCAAGCACAGTCTAGCCTCACCCCGGACTATCTTAACCCCTTCACGCCCAGATCTTTCCTTGGCTATAAAAAATTGTATGTTTTCGAGCCATAAAATAACAAAAACTAACTATATATACCAAATTAGCTAGGGGACAAGGATACTAAACAGGTGATATCTATAAAGTATTGCTTATATTCACTAAAAATTGTCTAATGGTACCCAAATTACAATGAAAATTACGTTCTGGGTCTGAAGGGGTTAACCATGTACTGTGGCTTCGGGTTTTCAAAAGGTGTTCCAAAGCTCCCCAAACTGTTGAATTATTGTTGATAAAAGTACATCAGCCAAGTTGGGCAAAAGATGAACGCAGATGATGGTTGGGCGGCTGTCTGATGCAACTGTTTCACTCAGATCATTAATAAATATCAAAGAACTATTATTTTATCATACAAAGTGCTGGGTCTGTTTGCCTGTCTACCTGTGTTTGTCATCAAGGCATTTGTCCACAAGGTGTTATTGGGTTGATAGAACAAACGCCATTCAATGTGCGATGCTCAAGAGCCTCGACGAAAAAATTATGAAATTCCCAAAATTCCGACTGTCAAACGTTGAGTGAAAAATGACTACACACACACACACACACACACACACACACACACACACACAACACACACACACACAAGGCAGGAGGAGGTTTGAGCCTAGAGTGAGACAGATCAAAATCAGATCTTACAGCAACTTCCAACTCAGGAACTACCACGTGTAGGTCTCGCGGCCTCTTGTAGCTTCCTTATTTTCTGAACTTTGTGCTTGAGAGACCCCACCACAAGCAAGGCGAGGGGCAAGTGTGCTCTGACTTGTACTGAATTGTAAACTTTGCATCCCATTCCTTCTCTATTAATACCTATGTAATTTAATAGTTTCATACCAGTGCCCAGCCCACATATTTGGGGGAAGACCTAAAGTATGGAGATGAAGTTTATCGGGATTAGATCTAGGGCTGAGAACTAGAAGGGCCAATGTCAAAAAATGGCGTATTTTAGATAAGTCCACCACCGAACTGGAAATGTATCTATCATGGCAAGAAATGATAGGTTATAATCTAAGTCATTACTGGAAAAAAAATCTTTCATCTGCTGTTATTACCTGATGCCATGATGAAGGATGCAATATTTCAAACGCATTTTTCTCAAGACATAGATTTGTGACATTGGCCTTTCTTGTTCTCAGCCCTAGATTTGTCACTTTCTTGTTCTCAGCCCTAGATTTGTCACTTTCTTGTTCTCAGCCCTAGAGATAAGGCTCACACTCTATTAGGGCTGAATTGTACTTATTTTGAGAGAAGGAAGATACAATGCAGTGTTGTGAAGAAGAGTATTAATGGCGTATTGAAAGAAAGGTCATTATTGAAAAGATCCTGGCATATAAAATTCAGTGTTGTGAATAACAGCGTATTAATCCCTTCACGCCCAGAACGTTATTTCCATTGTAATTTGGGTGCTATTAGACAATTTTAAGTGACTATAAGCAATGTTTTATAGCTATGACCTGTTTAGTAGTATCCTTGTCCACTAACTAATGTGGTATATTTAATTATTTTTCGTAATTATATGGCTAATGACAAACAATTTTATATAGTAAAGGAAAGATCTGGGCGTGAAGGGGTTAATGAATGTTTGTACTAATAAACATTGAGAGAAAGGAAATGATTGAAAAATCCCGGCATAGAAGTACAGTAAAACCTCTCAGATTCGGACTAATTGGGCCAAGGAGTGGTCCGAGTAATGCAAGGATCCGAATAATGGGGGGATATGTTATAAAAAAAAATAATAAAAAAAAAATCGTGTATACTATATATATAGCTAGAAATTTCGACTACTAAAAAAAATAAAAAAATAAAAAAAAATAAAAAAATTCTAGGTGTATATATAGCTAGGAAATTTCGATCCCTATAAAAAAAAAGAAAAAAAAGAGGAGGTCCGAATAATATCAAAGTCCGAATAATGAGTGTCCGAATACGAGAGGTTTGACTGTACATAGTTAGGCTAGGGAGAGAAGAATGCAGTGAAGCACACAGACAAAACACACCAAACACTACACTTAATACTGTGTTTACATTCAGTTTGTTAGGCAAAATGTTAGGCGATTCTTGAAGATCACTCGAGGAAAATGAGATATATGAACTAAAAATGTGATAGTGTTATGGAAGGCAGATAGATGTCTTAGTTATATGGGACAGCATTTTGTTACTTATATGTACACAATGATCTTTTTTTTTTTTTTTTTTGCCCTTGGCCAGTCCTTTGTGATGGAGGGGAAAAAAAAAAAAAAAAAAAAAAAAAAAAAAAAAAAAAAAAAAAAAAAAAAAAAAAAAAAAAAAAAGTGTCCAAGAGGTTCAAAAGGATGTGGCTTTGAATCCCACACCCTAACACTTCCATTTTACTGTAATTTCTGCTTTAACCTCTATCTTATCCAATCCTCTGTTATGCAAGCAAAGGGTTTCAAGAACTCAAGTCATTCATCTACGTAGGCACTCCTCAGGACTGTCAGAAACTAAAGACGTATTTCATTACACACGACCCTCGATTTAACGGCCTAAACGGGGAATTGAAGTGTCCGTCCGTTGTTGCCTATTAACTACCTTCGATGGCGAGTGCATTGGAGAACACAGAGGGGGGGGAGGGGGGGGGGGTAAAAAAAAAAATGGTAAAAAAAAAAAAAAAAAAAAAAAAAAAAATAACTGTATGAATGGTTTGGTCCGCTTGTTTGGTAGCAGATAGGTCCGTTAAATCTGAATCCGTTAAATCGAGGGTCGCGTGTATTTTCATCCGACTGACCAAAGACTACTGTATACTGGACTTGCTACTCATTTTGGGCTATTTCCAGTGGAGGCCAGTTTTGCGATTCCTGCCATTTTCGAACATCACTCCCATTTCCCTTCCTATGGTATATCAGTATAAATGATATACCGTTATCTTCGTAAATGTTTGTTCTCTAATATTATCAAATAAAAAATGTAAAATACACTAAAGAAATGCCATTATGAGAGAGTGAAGAAATATGCATGAACTTAATATTCACTTAAACTCATCGCCATTTAATATTTTGCGAGAAAACATTTTACATGAAACATATCAATAGAAGCGGAATTGTATTAGCTTTCCATTGATATATTTCGTTTTCTGATAAATGAATTAGAACCATACATAAATTAGCGTTAACTAAATAAATAACCTCATCAAGCGAGAAAATTACCCGATTGATGATGTTATATATTTAGTTAACGCTAATTTATGCATGGTTTTAATTCATTTATCAGAAAACGAAATATGTCAATGTAAAGCTAATAACATTTTGCTTCTATTGATATGTTGCATGTAAAAAGTCTTCACGCAAAATATTAAATGGCGATGAGTTTGTGAATATAAATAAGTTCATGCATATTTCTTCAGAGTCTCATAATGGAATTTCTTTACTGTATTTTACAGTTTTTTATTTGATAATATTATAGAACAATCTTTTACGAAGATAACTGTGTATCATTTATACTGATAAACCATAGTCTACTGTATTCATGGAACACTTTTTTACTTGCCGATCCGATTGATGATGTTATTTTTTTAGTTAACGTTAATTTATGCATGGTGGTAATTAATTTATCAGAAAACGAAATATAGCAATGGAAAGCTAATGAAAATCCGCTTCTATTGATATGTTTCATCTAAAATGTTTTCTCGCAAAATATTAAATGGCGAAGAGTTTAAGTGAATATTACATTTATGCATATTTCTTCACTCTTGCATAATGGCATTTCCTTAGTGTATTTTACTGTTTTTTATTTGATAATATTATAGAACAAACATTTACGAAAATAATAGTATATCATTTATACTGATAAACCACAGGAAGAGAAATGGGGGTGATGTTCGAAAATGGCAGGAATTGCAAAACTGGCCTCCACTGGTCATGGGTGGGTTGGCGCGGGGCACGAGTAGCAAGTCCAGTATAGAGTAGTCTTTGCACTGACCTTCCCCCAAACAAGTGGGTTAGTATGTATTTGCCGTTATGTTATGTTAGTTTGTATTATAAAGCATTATTTCTGCTTTTGGTTTCATGGGAAGTGACGCTGAAATGGGAAGGGATCCGAACTGTCTCCTTCCTTTTTTTCGTTGCCTCTTAAGACACGGAAGGTTCGCAAGGCATACGGAGACACACACTCTACGTCTACACTGTATTAACTGAGGCGCTTATTTCAAGAAAGTCGATAACCGTCACAAACAAAAAACTGAGAAAATGGCTTCAAAGTTTTTCTATGTTCAAAATGTCATATCTTTTAAGGGGAGCGTCACACGAATATTTCTGGAAATATTTGTGTGACGCTCCCCTTAAAAGATATGACATTTTGAACATAGAAAAACTTTGAAGCCATTTTCTCAGTTTTTTGTTCGTGACGGTTATCAACTTTCTGAAATAAACACCTCAATTAGCAAGAACACTCACGATGGCTTAGTTCCTGGCGATTCTACTTTCCGCGGTGGGCTGAGGAGCTGAGATACTTAAGAACATGACAAAAATAAGGAAGCTACAAGAGGCCGCGAGACCTCCGAGCGGGCAAGTAGTCAACATCAAATGCTCGCCAATATCAAGAAACTACCTCGTGTAGGTCTCGCGGCCTCTTGTAGCTTCCTTATTTTCTCACGTTCTTAAGTATCTCAGCTCCTCAGCCCACCGCGGGAAGTAGAATCGCCAGGAGTAAGCTATCGTGAGTGGCCTTGTCAAACTGAGTACAGTATTGTGTCGTGAGGCTGACTGCACCACAGACTAATATAGACCACAGTGTACAGCAGAGGCCATTCAGATCTACTCTATGTACACAAATCCCCAAATACAAAATGAGATCAATTAATAAATACACATTAGTACAGAAAGTCACCGTAAGTACAAGTCCGTTAGTAGGTCATGCACTGCTAACACTACACAGGTGGCTATGCGTAAGTCACAGGTGGCTACTCGTAAGTCACAGGTGGCTATGCGTAAGTCACAGGTGGGTACGCGCAAGTCACAGGTGGGTACGCGTAAGTCACAGGTGGGTACTCGTAAGTCACAGGTGGCTACGCGTAAGTCACAGGTGGGTACGCGTAAGTCACAGGTGGGTACGCGTAAGTCACAGGTGGGTACGCGTAAGTCACAGGTGGGTACGCGTAAGTCACAGGTGGGTACGCGTAAGTCACAGGTGGGTATGCGTAAGTCACAGGTGGCTACGCGTAAGTCACAGGTGGCTACGCGTAAGTCACAGGTGGGTACGCGTAAGTCACAGGTGGCTACGCGTAAGTCACAGGTGGCTACGCGTAAGTCACAGGTGGGTACGCGTAAGTCACAGGTGGCTACGCGTAAGTCACAGGTGGGTACGCGTAAGTCACAGGTGGCTACGCGTATGTCACAGGTGGCTACGCGTAAGTCACAGGTGGGTACGCGTAAGTCACAGGTGGCTACGCGTAAGTCACAGGTGGGTACGCGTAAGTCACAGGTGGGTACGCGTAAGTCACAGGTGGGTACGCGTAAGTCACAGGTGGGTACGCGTAAGTCACAGGTGGGTATGCGTACATCACAGGTGGGTACGCGTAAGTCACAGGTGGCTACGAGTAAGTCACAGGTGGCTACAGGAAGCATTAGGCATACAGGAGAGCTTTGTGCATCGTATACAGGTACATATAGGTATTATACACCCTCTTAGCCTAATACAAAGCCCTTCATCCCTCAGTAATAGGATGGGAACACAGGCCACCACACTATCTATAGGCAATGATAGGAAGGGAGGAAGGGAGAGGCGTGCATGCATAAGGCAGCCTCCTACCCCTAATACAGAGCCTTCCACTTCATCCCTGAACAGTGTGATAGCAACAGAGACCACCACACTATCTATAAGCAGAGCCGTAGATAAGAAGAGTTTGGTCACTCGACGCCATCTTGCCTCCATGCCCGCTCTCACAGCCTGCCTCCACTGCCTCTTATTTCACGTTCCCACAGCGTCTGTTCACTTTGGCCTTCATAAGATGTTCATTTAAGATGCTAATGATACAGTAAAACCTCATATTCGGACTAATTTTCGCCCCCCCTAAAAAAAAAAAAAAAAAAAAAAAAAAAAAAAAAAAAAAAAAAAAAAAAAAAAAAAAAAAAAAAAAAATTCTAGGTGTATATGTTAGCTAGGAAATTTTGACCCCTAAAAAAAAAAAAAAGGAGGTCCGAATAATGTCAAAGTCCGAATAATGAGGGTCCGAATACGAGAGGTTTTACTGTACTTTGTAATTATTTGTAGCGTCTTCATTACAATATATAGAACAGGAAGCAATGGAGCATAGAGGAAATATGGCGGTGTTTAGTCCGAGCATGGTCAAACTCTCCCTATCTACGGCTCTGTCTATAGGCAATGCTAGGAAGGGAGGGAGGGAGGGGTGAGGGAAAGGCATCAAGGCTAGGATGAAGGCGTGCATGCATAAGGCAGCCTAGTGGAAGCTGAACCAAGAGTGTCGAGAGCCACGTGAAGATTTCCGACGTACGGCGAGGTCGGCCTTACTCTGATTATCCTGCGGCCGCAACGATCGCTCCAGCACTGCGTTGACGGCCCTCATCCACTGCTCCCGCTCATCGCAGGTCGGCGCTGACATGACGAAGGTGCGCTCGGGGGTGATGAGGGAGAAAGCGAAGTCGTGGTCCTTGCATCCCCTCGGTACCCCCTCGGTCACACTGTACTTGTCGTCCTTGTGACCCAGGAATATCTCCCCCCGCGGGTACGGGTCCTGGGAAACGGAGGGAAATGGGGGAAATAATGGGGTCCTGAGGAGGGAGGGAAAGTGTGCTTGGAGGTTACTAATGGGCGGAGGATACTAATCACTAGTTTTAGGTAGTTAAATGGACAATATGTAACAGGGGAAGAAATTGTTGGTAAAGTAGATAGAGTTCAGTGTTTTTTTCACATCATAAAGTGGTCGCCGTCTACCGGGCAGGCCCAGGAAGACATGGAGGCAGTGTGTTGAAGAGGATCTGGCAGCATTGGGCATTGAAGAAGTTAAGGCAATGGATAGAGATAGTTGGAAGCGTATCATCGGCCGTCTAACCTCATAAGATATTACGGCAAAATCTGACGTTAAACAGAAAGAAGAAGAAGAAGAGTGGGAGACACAGTAAGAAGAGAGGGAGACACAGTAAGAAGAGAGGGAGACACAGTAAGAAGAGAGGGAGACACAGTAAGAAGAGTGAGCCTAAGACAGAGAGCACACCTACCAATGGGTTCTCGTGATACATTAACTTGCGGTCGTCCAGAGTGAAAAATCGCTTGCGGTAGGCATCCCTCTCGCTGGGGCCCGTCTTGGAGAGCCAGCCCTCCATGGCAAAGTCACTGGTCAGGTAAGGCACCAGCTGGGATAATTAAAGACAGTCAGTATCAATATCAGTATTTCCTACACTAAGAATGGTGGAGACTTGGGAAAAAGCAGCAATTCAACTACAGACAACACCTAATTCAGTGTATATCCTACCCCAACACACCTACACCCCCATCCACACACCCCAACACACCTACACCCCCACCCACACACCTACACCCCCACCCACACACCCACCTTCTCTGGTGACGCACTCAGATAGGCAACAAAGAGGAGTCCATACCCTTATTAGGTACCTACAAAACACCGTTATACCTCACACCTCAAGCATATAACACACCTACCTCACCCAAACACCCCACCCCAACACACACCACCCCACACACCCCACCCCAACACACCCCACCCCAACACACACACCACCCCACACACCCCAACACACACACACCCCTCCCACCCACACACCCCAACACACACACCCCAACACACACCACCCCAACACCCACACACCCCAACACACACCACCCCACACCCCCCAACACACACACCCACCTCTTCTGGCGACGCACTTGGGTACGCCACAAGGAGACGGTTCAGTTTAATGTTACGGATGGCCCTGTACCAGTTAATGATAGTCTCCACACACCCCAACACACCTCCCCCACACACACCACCCCACACACACACCCACCTCTTCTGGCGACGCGCTTGGGTACGCCACAAGGAGACGGTTCAGTTTAATGTTGCGGATTGCCATGTACCAGTTAATGATAGTCTCCACACACCCCAACACACCTCCCCACACACACCCCAACACACACCACCCCACACACACACCCACCTCTTCTGGCGACGCGCTTGGGTACGCCACAAGGAGACGGTTCAGTTTAATGTTGCGGATTGCCATGTACCAGTTAATGATAGCCTCCCCGCTGGCGTGGTAGACGTAGATGTGGCGCGTGGAGCCCTCGTACATGTAGGAGAGCTGCATACCATTGTCCTGCTTCATCTTGGTGGGGGCGAGGCAGACGCTGAGCTCCGAGAGGGTGATGGTGACCTTGGGCTCTTTGGAGTTCTGTTAGGGTGTTGGGGGAGTTAGTCTAGATCTCTCTCTGTGGTCTCTCTCTGTGGTCTCTCTCTCTGGTCTCTCTCTCTCTCTCTCTTTAATTTTTTATATTTAAACAGTTATTATTTTCAGTTATAAGCCATCGGTAACTGTGTATAACTGAGAATAATAACTGAAACTGCTTAAAAGATAGATGCATTAAGCCTGTCAATGTTCATATCTCTTCTTTTTTTCTTTTTTTATATTTAAACAGTTATTATTCTGAGTTACACACAGTTACAGATGGCTTAAAAGATAGATGAAATAAAGCAGTCAATGTTCATATCTCTCTCTCTCTCTCTCTCTCTCTCTCTCTCTCTCTCTCTCTCTCTCTCTCTCTCTCTCTCTCTCTCTGGTGATGGTGACTTTAGGTTCTTAGGAGTTAGGGGGAATTACAGGGTCTCTCTCTCTCTCTCTCTCTCTCTCTCTCTCTCTCTCTCTCTCTCTCTCTCTCTGAATCCTATTGAGATACAGTTAAGAGGATTAGCTAAGTTCCTAGATTCATGACAGTCCAAATAAATGAGTTGAATTTTCTGCCTTCTCTAAATTCTATAAAGCGTGTTAAGGTCAGGAACAGTTCTGTAAAGGGTGTGGGGGGGATTAGTTTATCTCTCTCTCTCTCTCTCTCTCTCTCTCTCTCTCTCTCTTTTTACTGGTACTTTTAATACTGTACATGACGTCACAAACAATGTTACCAGACAGAATAACAAGCTGTATGTGCCGCGCTCCAGGACCTATAGTGGTGAGCGGCGCCTTGCCGTACTGGGTGCCAAGCTGTGGAATGAACTCCCAACCGCTGTCACGCAAGCTATATCTCTGAGTTCCTTCAAGGTTGCACTCAAAAACTCCTTTTTAGCAAATAATGTTTAGTTTTATCATCTTATATGGCCTACTCTCATTTTACTGAATTGTTGCAAGTTTATTTTTATTTTTATTGCTTTGATGCGCTGGTACGATTTTATTCTTTTACGTCACTGTCTTTTATATATATTTTTTAGCTTTTTGACGAGTGTGCATACACAATACGTTGTTCTAAGTGTAGTAGTTTTATTTAGTTTTACTTGATAATTATTATATTTTATGCTTAATTAGTTTGCATTACATTATCAGTAATTTTTATTATGTTTTTTGTATCTATTCATATCTGTAAAGATGTAATGATGTGCTTAATAACCACCATTGGTGGAATAAAGAATCTGAATCTGAATCTGAATCTCTCTCGATAGGGTGATGGTGACCTTGAGCTCTTTGGAGTTCTGTAAGGGGTGTTGGGGGGGAATAATAGGGTCTCTCTCTC
Source organism: Chionoecetes opilio (assembly GCA_016584305.1). Taxonomy (NCBI): domain Eukaryota; kingdom Metazoa; phylum Arthropoda; class Malacostraca; order Decapoda; family Majidae; genus Chionoecetes; species Chionoecetes opilio. The sequence continues at coordinate 178,252 of JACEEZ010010327.1, read as the reverse complement.
TCTCTCTCTCTCTCTCTCTCTCTCTCTCTCTCTCTCTCTCTCTCTCTCTCTCTCTCTCTTTAATTTAACCTTCCTCCAACAAATCCACATCCTGCATCTGATCTAACCATCCTGCAGTAACATTCCGTTCTTTCCCTTCTTGTTTCTTGTTTGTTGTTTGTTTTGTTTAGAGGATAATGCCTCAGAGCCATAGTGATCTACCGCTGCTGCATATTAGTGTTGGCTGAAGCCACCACCCCCGGGGGGGGGGTTACAAACCCCCGGCTGGCACCCGGTACCCATTCACTGCTGGGTGGACAGGGGCTAGGGATATAAGAAAGACCACCCATCTATCTTTCGCTCCGCCCGGGGATCGAACCCGGGACTTCTCGGTTGTAAGCTGAGCGTGCTAACCACTACACTACAGAGTTCCCTTCCCTCACTGTTTCACTATTATTCTATAACCCTGACCCTTTTTATGCTTTGCCATAGTGCCATATGACCTCTGATGTCTGGCACATTCCCCCCTTTTTTGGCATGAAATATCTCTCTCTCTCTCTCTCTCTCTCTCTCTCTCAGGTATTCACTTAAAAAATAAACTTACACACACACACGCACATAAAAGATAAAAAAAACACTCACCTCCTTATTGTAATATTTCAAAGAGTTTTCCGAGACGGAGAACTTCCTTTCGTAGTACTTGTTCTCGTCCCGCGCCTTCTTCATGAGCTTGCCCTCGATCTCGTTGGTGAGGTAGGTCTGCCGGTCCACCAGGATGAACTCTTGACGCTCGTACTTTGCTCTTATCCACTGCTCCAGCAACACTCTGAAACACAGGGGAAGGCACAGTTATACAAGGCCGTCTTTTATTTTCCTGTGATCAAAACTCTTTTACGTATTTTCCTGTGACCAAGCTCTCACATCAGAGGATTATTGCCCGTATTCGTAGTCACATACCATGATTGTACGTGGTTATTGTTCACTTTTTGTCTTGTCCTAATTAAATCAATATGTCATGCCAGCTCTGTTGTGATTGCAATAAGAGTACTGTATGATTGCTCTAGTACTTCCCATAGCAGCTACAAGATCTCTGTTGTGACTGCAATAGGAGTACTGTATGATTCCTCTAGTACTTTCCATGGCAGCTACAAGATCTCTGTTGTGACTGCAATAGGAGTACTGTAGGATTGCTCTAGTACTTTCCATGGCAGCTACAAGATCAAGTGAATAATTTTGACTGAGTAGAAATGGAACAAAATCATAGCAATTACCACGAGCAATCATGGTATGTGACTACGAATACGGGCCTATGACTCATCCCTCATCAATCATTCAAAATGGGGAGTATAAATCAGGGAAAGAAGCAATTTGAATCTCATGAAGATCCGCCACCCCAGCAATATTTGGGGTGGCCGAGCTTCATGAGTGAGAGTGGTTTGATAGCCCAGTTAGGTTAGGTTACGTCACCAATGTCCAGGCAAAGACTACTCTATACTGGACTTGCTACTCATTTTGGGCTATTTCCAGTGGAGGCCAGTTTTGCGATTCCTGCCATTTTCGAACATCACTCCCTTTTCCCTTCCTATGGTTTATCAGTATATATGATATACCGTTATCTTCGTAAATGTTTGTTCTATAATATTATCAAATAAAAAACAGTAAAATACACTAAAGAAATGCCATTATGAGAGAGTGAAGAAATATGCATGACCTCAATATATACTTGAACTCATCGCCATTTAATATATTGCGAGAAAACATTTTAGATGAAACATATCAATAGAAGCGGATTTTCATTAGCTTTCCATTGCTATATTTCGTTTTCTGATAAATGAATCAGAACCATGCATAAATTAGCGTTAACTAAAAAAATAACATCTATCGGGATAATTACCCGATTGATGATATTATTTATTTAGTTAATGCTAATTTATGCATGGTTCTAATTAATTTATCAGAAAACGAAATATAGCAATGGAAAGCTAATGAAAATCCGCTTCTATTGATATGTTTCATCTAAAATGTTTTCTCGCAAAATATTAAATGGCGATGAGTTCAAGTATATATTGAGGTCATGCATATTTCTTCACTCTCTCATAATGGCATTTCTTTAGTGTATTTTACTGTTTTTTATTTGATAATATTATAGAACAAACATTTACGAAGATAACAGTATATCATATATATGTACTGATAAACCTTAGGAAGGGAAATAGAGGTGATGTTCTAAAATGGCAGGAATCGCAAAACTGGCCTCCACTGGTCATGGGTGGGTTGGCGCGGGGCACGAGTAGCAAGTCCAGTATAGAGTAGTCTTTGGTCCAGGTTAAGTTAGTGATCTAGCGGGGGGGTTTTGGGGGGCCGCAGCCACAGTTAGGTCACCCTAAAAATAGCTGGGGTGGCGGATCTCTGAGATTCAGCAATTTTTTTCCAAGTTAGGAGTAGCTGTTCTATGCGTTCCTTGTATTCTGATACCTTTACCGTTATAGCCTACATTAGCCGAACTAAATTGGCTCACCCCTCTTTTTAATTTTTATTCTCTTACTGTCTTCTTAAAAAAAAAAAAAAAAAAAAAAAAAAAAAAAATCCGTCACCGTTACAATAAGCCAGGCAGTACACTCACGGAGGGTCGCCGGCCTTGGGCACTCTGTAGCAGGGCGGGACGTGCGCCTCGTACTTCTGTTTGGCCTTCAAGTTCCCCTCCAGCTCCATGCCCTCCACCTGCTCGTCATCCCACCTGGAGCAAGAGAGATAGATAAGTAATGTCTCCACTAAATAGTCCAACACAAGCCACCCTCAAGGCCATTGCTATTAGTTTAGTGTTCATCTTAACTTGAGTGTTGTGTGAGTTCAGTGTATACATCTTGAGTGAAGAAACCTGAAGTAAGAAAGATAAATAAGAGATGGCTCCAGTAATAGGTCCAGCCACCCTCAAGCCGTTATTGCTACAGGTTTTGTGATACAGGTTGAAGTTCCCAAACTCGGCATCCCAAGACTCGGCAACACCCAAAACTCGGCTATGGTTCCGGATTTTCCAAAACACGGCAGAACACCCAAAACCCGGCGCGTCGATGCCGGGTCGGCCGCTAGGTGCCACCACACTAGGCCGCTTGGTTTCTCCCGCCGATTTGTTTGTTGTTATTGTTCAGTGGTGTTGTGACTGCAATAGTACTGTATGATTGCTCTAGTACTTTCCATGGCAGCTACAAGATCAAGTGAATAATTTTGACTGAGTAGAAATGGAACAAAATCCTGTTGTGTACATACACATACATACACCCTAAGTTGTGTACACTGTTATTTTGTGTACTTCTACAGGTCTGTTATTGGTATTATGGCTCCCAAACCATTTTTTTCCCCTTAATATATCTACGTTCTAAAAGTCGGAAAATTCCATTACTCGGCTCGGCGCTGGTCCCGAGGTTGCCGAGTTTGGGAACTTCAACCTGTAGTGGCAAGTAGTTTACGGTTCATTGCTAATTAGTTTAGTGTCCAATTTAGTTTTAGTGTTCATTGCTGTATTGCACTGAGCTGTATGTCTCTTTACATAAGTCATTTAACCATCTCCAAAATATGAGTGTTGTCTTAACATGAAAACGACTAAACATAAGAACATAAGAAACATAAGAAAATAAGGAAGCTACAAGAGGCCGCGAGACCTACACTAATTTTAATGAATTAGAACCATGCATAAATTAGCGTTAACTAAATAAATAAAATCATCAATCGGGTAATTTTCCCGATTGATGAGGTTATTTATTTAGTCAACGCTAATTTATACATAGTACTAATTCATTTATCAGAAAACGAAATATATAAGTAAATAAATAACCTCATCAATCAGGAAAATTACCCGATTGATGATTTTATTTATTTAGTTAACGCTAATTTATGCATGGTTCTAATTCATTTATCAGATAACGAAATATAGCAATGGAAAGCTAATAAAATTGCGCTTCTATTGATACCCTTCATGATAAAAGTTGACTCGCAAAGTTTTAAATGGCGAAGAGTTAAGTGAATATTAAGTTCATGCATATTTCTTCATAGTCTCGTAATGGTATTTCTTTAGCGTGTTTTACTGTTTTTTATCAGATAATATTATAGAACAAACATTTACGAAGATTACAGTATATCATATATACTGATAAACCAGTCTATATGATAGTCCATAGACCACTATATCTCTTTGTCGGGCACCCCGCAGGCCCCTATGCAGCCCCGCAATTCAAAACATTGTCTCGTGCGCAGTCCAGGTATACAGTGGTCTATGCCCACATATATAATCCCCCCATAATTCGGAGCCTTGCATTACTCGGACCACTCCTTGGCCCAATTAGTCCCAATATGAGAGGTTTTACTGTAATGTAAAACTCAATTATATTTCCCATGAAGGTATAAGTGGCATCCAAAGGCATCAAATGTATCAACATCATTCTATTCACTGCATATAATTCTATTTCACTCATCAAACTATTTTCTCCCCACCACATAGATACCTACATCTGATACAGTGGACATCGACATTATAGCAGACTAAATTTATGCTGTACGATCATAACATTCACTTCTAACAAAACAAAAAAATACCCACCAGACAGAATACCCAACAGAACACATAACACCACAGAAGTTAAAACACCACACACAACAGAACAGTGAGTGACTATGCTCTAATGCTTAACAAGGTGCATAGGTAAAAGGTAAAGATGGGAGCATACGCTAAGCTGCGCGTGGCATGCGGTGCTCATCTCCGTGGCATTAGCCCTTAGAGCCTGTGGTGGGTGAGAACCCGTTACCCCGGGACACAGGGCTAGTGTGACTCCCGGGTTACCACAGTTACCTTCCCCAGGTTACCCCAGGTACCCATTTATCAACCCCGAAAGGAAGGAAGAACAGCTGGGTGGGCTGGTCGCCGACTTGCCCTGGCCCGGGATCGAACCAGGGCCCGCAGATTCGTAGCCAGGCACGCTAGCCACTACACCACGGATAAGATTTTCATCCTATCTAGACACTTTGCAAGTACCAACTACAAGGTTATTGACTATACAAAGCGCCGCCACGTCAGCACGAACTAGGCGACTGCACCACGGAGGTAACAAGGTGCATAGCATATATATATATATATATATATATATATATATATATATATATATATATATATATATATATATATATATATATATATATATATATATATAAAAGAAAGAAAAAAGTAAAAAATTGTAAAAAAATAATAAAGTAAAATAGTAAAAAAAAAGTCAAGTAGAGGCACTCACTTGTCTAGCTTGAGAGACTTGACCTTGGAGACGTGGGTGCCAAGTCTGCGGTGCCAGGTCGCGCACGTGGTACAGAGGAACACACCCAGGTTGTACGACGCCCATTCCGGGTCTGAAACAAGGAACAGGGGTTAGGAGAAAGGGTGGAGGATTGGGAGATGATGAGGAGAATTGGGTGATGAGGAGGATAAATGGGAGATGATGAAAAGATTTGGGAGATGATGAAGAGATTTGGGAGATGATGAAGAGATTTGGGAGATGAGAAGTGTGTTAGGAGAAAGGGGAGATGAGGAAAATTGGGAGATGATGAGGAGGATTGGGAGATGATGAGGAGAAATGGGAGATGATGAGGAGAAATGGGAGATGATGAGGAGAAATGGGAGATGATGAGGAGAAATGGGAGATGATGAGGAGAAATGGGAGATGATGAAGAGATTTGGGAGATGATGAGGAGAATTGGGAGATGAGGAAAATTGGGAAATGATGAGGAGAAATGGGAGATGATGAGGAGAAATGGGAGATGATGAGGAGAAATGGGAGATGATGAGGAGAAATGGGAGATGATGAGGAGATTTGGGAGATGAGAAGTGTGTTAGGAGAAAGGGGAGATGAGGAAAATTGGGAGATGATGAGGAGAAATGGGAGATGATGAGGAGAAATGGGAGATGATGAGGAGATTTGGGAGATGATGAGAAGAAATGTGTTAGAAGAAAGGGGGGAGAAATGGGAGATGAGGAGAATTGGGAAATGATGAGAATTGTGTTAGGAGAATGCGTGTCATCAATGAGGAGACGGATCTTTCTTTTGTATTAGCGATGTTTTGGCGTAGTTTTAACCACTTGAGGCCAAGAACGTCATTTCCACTGTAATTTGGGTACCATTAGACAATTTTCAGTAACTATAAGCAATATTTTATAGATATGACCTGTTTAGTAGCCTTCTCCATTAGCTAATTTTGTTTATTTAGTTACTTTTTCGTAGTTTTATGGCTAATAACAGACAATTTCATATAGATAAGGGAAGATCTGGGCATGAAGGGGTTAAAAGGAAATTGGGAAAAACTGGTTCACAAATAGGGTGGTAAATGATTGGAATGGACTCCGTCATCTTTTTGTTTAACGTCAGATTTTCCCGTGATATCTTATGAGGTTAGACGGTCGATGAAACGCTTCCAATTCTAGTGTCGGCGTTCATCATTTTAATTTGAGGCACGAGTTTTATGTCTCGGATGCTCTTCCTGACAGGCAAGCCCAGTTTTCAGCTGAGGGCCTAGGTGGATTGCCTACCATGGCTAACGAGCTTCACCTATACCCAAAATAGCTTATAGTAAAATTCTGATATTAATTAAAACAAAAAATAAGACAAAGAGAAAGACACTGACTCCATATTTTGCTCTTTTTATTTTCGGTTCCAATTTCGATACAGTGAGTAATTTTTTTTTCTTCCTGATATTCTTTTTTTCCTTCATATTTTTTTTTTTTTTTTTTTTTATACGCCAGATTCTGATGGTATATGACTTTTTTTTTTTCAAGAATTTTGCTCTTCTTTCTATTTTCGGTTCCAATTTTGATACAGTGAGCAATTAACTTTTTTTCCTGATATTCTTTTTTTCCTTCATATTTTTATTTTTTGTTTTTATACGCCAGATTCTGATGGTATATGACTCTTTTTTTTTTTTCAAGAATTTTGCTCTTCTTTCTATTTTCGGTTCCAATTTTGATACAGTGAGCAATTTTTTTTTTTTCCTGATATTCTTTTTTTACTTCATATTTTCATTTAATTTGATTTTATACGCCAGATTCTGATGGTATATGACTTTTTTTTCAAGAATTTTGCTCTTTCTATTTTCGGTTCCAATTTTGTTACCGTGAGTAATTTTTTTTTTTCCTGATATTCTTTTTTTCATTCATATTTTATTTTTTTATTTTTATACGCCAGATTCTGATGGTAAATGACTTTTTTTCAAGAATTTTGCTCTTTCTATTTTCGGTTCCAATTTTGTTACAGTGAGCAATTTTTTTTTTTCCTGATATTCTTTTTTTCCTTCATATTTTCATTTAATTTGATTTTATACGCCAGATTCTGATGGTATATGACTCTTTTTTTTTTCAAGAATTTTGCTCTTCTTTCTATTTTCGGTTCCAATTTTGATACAGTGAGCAATTATTTTTTTTTCCCGATATTCTTTTTTTCCTTCATATTTTCATTTAATTTGATTTTATACGCCAGATTCTGATGGTATATGACTTTTTTTTCAAGAATTTTGCTCTTCTTTCTATTTTCGGTTCCAATTTTGATACAGTGAGCAATTAACTTTTTTTCCTGATATTATTTTTTTCCTTCATATTTTTTTTTTTTTTTTATATACGTCAGATTCTGATGGTATATGACTTTTACAAAAATTTTACTCTTTCTATTTTCGGTTCCAATTTTGATACAGTGAGTAATTAACTTTTAACTCGTGAGTAATTTAACAGGGGCTTCCATATCACCGCGACACCCACGTCTATAGTATTTCTTTCCAAAAAGTATAATCGAGATGGCCTGAAGGATTGTATCGGAGCCACACTCACGCGCAGTTCTCGTCCATTATAACCGTATTATTATTATTTTTTTTTTTTTTTACCTCTCCCCCACATTATAATTACGTTTTAGAGGTGTCTGAAGGGATCTGTGAAGGTCTGGAGGAAAAAAGCCACTAATAAGGTCGGGAAAGGATTCCAATTTTACCTATCTTTTTGGTTATAATGGAGGAGAGTTTCACGGTCGTTTTCAGAGACACCAACTATTTTTTCTTGGCCTACAATAGGTGCCTGTTCTAATGGTGATATTTTTATTTTGCGCAAATAAAAAAAAAAAAAAAATAAAAAAAAAAGTATACTTTGTGATTAAGGTTAGGTTAGGTTTCATTAAAACCTATAAGGTTAGGTTAGGTTTCATTAAGACCTGTAAGGTTAGGTTAGGTTTCATTAAAACCTATAAAGTTAGGTTAGGTTTCATTAAAAAGGTTAGGTTTAATTTTTTTTTCATAATTTTTTTTTTTTTTTTTTTTTGGTTTGCGCAAAATAAAACACGCACCATTAGAACAAGCACCTATTGTAGGCCAAGAAAAAATTGTCGGTGTCTCTGAAAACGACCGTGAAACTCTCCTCCATTATTACCGCTTTTTTTTAACAAGGCAAAAAATCCTGACCCCTTGCTCTTTACTGACTGATATTTGATGCCAGGACAAGGGAATACTACGCTTCTTCTAAATGTATGCTGTATTTGATCATAGTTAACCATATTATCAGGTAAACACAGGCATCATTTTAAGCATAAGACCTTCAGATAGAATGGATTTTTTACCTAGTTAAAAAAAATAACTATAATCTTACATTCATCACCATTTTAGGACACCAGGCACACATTAACACACCACACATACATCACACACACACACATCACCACAAGCACACATGTCACCATTACACGGCACAGGCAGCGAGTGAGTGGTGACATGAGAGCCAGGCACCAACCACGGCCACTCCCATTCACCCTTCACTACTCCTTTCACTACCCTCACCACACATCACCACCACTTACTAGGCGAGCCACAGTCCCCACACACGCTGTTCCCATATTGTTTCACCAAGTCACTTATCCTACGGCAATTTCTGTCACCCATAGCGGCACTAACAGCCCGTCGTGGGAATTACTAGCACACTGACTTATTTTCGGGCGGTGCGGGGGACATTAAACATCCTTCTTTGACACCCAGCCTTATATTACCCTATTTAACCCTATCTAACATCATCTACCCATCTATAACTAACCTCTACACCTTTATAATGACTCTAAAACATCCCTAGGTCATTTAAAGTTAGTATTAAGGCCTAAAACACGTGTAATAATGTGGTTTGTTTATTCCCTGGCAAGCGACCGTCAGTGACATCGGGTCTAGGTTAGTGACGTCATATGTTGTGACGTGTTTGTGACGTGTTAGGAAAGTTGCCGATTTAGTGTCTTTTTATTGATGTTTAGTATGATTCTATTTCCGCATTTGTTTGGGTGTGTGTTGCTTCCTGTTTTGTGGCGTTACCTTGTGTGTTAGCTATGCTTTTCTAACACTGTATTGAAGCCATTTACTAGTTTCAATAGAGGTTTAGGGCTTAGCAGTATCTAGTGGGATGTTTAGTAGTTTTTAAAGGGACGTTTACTAGTAGTTAGTGGTACTTTTAGCAGTATTCAGAGAGGTTTTAGCAGAATTTACTAGTAGTGGGATTTTAAGCAGTAATTCATGGGACTTTAAGCAGTAAAAGAGCAACATAGGACCTTCTCAAAATCTCTCTCTCTCTCTCTCTCTCTCTCTCTCTCTCTCTCTCTCTCTCTCTCTCTCTCTCTCTCTCTCTCTCTCTCTCTCTCTCTCTCTCTCTCTCTCTCTCTCTCTCTCTCTCTCTCTCTCTCTCTCTCTCTCTCTCTCTCTCTCTCTCTCTCTCTCTCTCTCTCTCTTTGGATACTTTTAATACGTCATCTAAATACAAAAAAACTATAAAACTAGTATGTGTATGTCAATAGGAATCTAGTTAATTATTCACGATAAACTGATGAAGTGTATGAAGCAAATAAATATACAAGTAAAGAAGGGGAAATGGACATAACTGAAGCGTAATAAGGGACTTCCGGTGTTATGATTCACTGGTTTTCGATGAAGCGTGGACGAAAGGAGGGATCGAGGGAGAGGGGGGGAGAGGAGGGGTGAAAGGGAAGGAGAGGGAGGGAGGATGGGGTGAAGGGAAGGAGGGGAGATAGGAGGGGTGAAGGGAAGGAAGGGAGATAGGAGGGGTGAAGGGAAGGAGGGGTGAAGGGAAGGAGGGGAGAGAGGAGGGGTGAAGGGAAGGAGGGGAGAGAGGAGGGGTGAAGGGAAGGAGGGGAGATAGGAGGGGTGAAGGGAAGGAGGGGAGAGAGGAGGGGTGAAGGGAAGCAGGGGAGAGAGGAGGGAGGGAAAGGAAGGAGGGAAAAGAGGAGGGGTGAAGGGAAGGAGGGGAGATAGGAGGGGTGAAGGGAAGGAGGGGAGAGAGGATGGAGGGAAAGGAAGGAGGGAAAAGAGGAGGGGTGAAGGGAAGGAGGGGAGGGAGGGAAGAGAGGAGGGGTGAAGGGAAGGAGGGGAGGGAAGGAGGGGAGACGGGAGGTGAAGAGGAGGGAGGAAAAATATAGTGTATGAGGGAGACTGGGAGGGAAGGGAGGAGAGAAGAATTTGTGAGGGAGAGAAGGGAGAAGAAAAGTATGAGGGAGGAAAAAAATTAGTATGAGGGAGGGAAGGAGGAAAAAAGTATGTGAAGGAGGGAGAGAAGGAGGATAAAAGTATGTGAAGGAGGGAGAGAAGGGAGGATAAAAGTATGTGAAGGAGGGAGAGAAGGGAGGATAAAAGTATGTGAAGGAGGGAGGGAAGGGAGGATAAAAGTATGTGAAGGAGGGAGGGAAGGAAGGATAAAAGTATGTGAAGGAGGGAGGGAAGGAAGGATAAAAGTATGTGAAGGAGGGAGGGAAGGAAGGATAAAAGTATGTGAAGGAGGGAGGGAAGGGAGGATAAAAGTATGAGAGAATGAGGAGAAAATTACATGAATAACTCACTGAATATAATGAAGAAAATATGAATGTATAAAATCACCTTAAAATAATTATATCCTCTAAACATTAATCTATCACTCATTTAATTCATAACTCACTGCATATAAAGACAAAATATGAGTGTTGTAATAAAATAATAACCTAAAATAAGAAGAAAAAAAAGAAAAAAAAAGAGAAAAATGAGTTGTAATAAAATAATAACCTGAAAAAAGAAGAAAAAAAGAAAGAAAAGAGAAAATAAAGAAAAAAATGAGTTGTAATAAAATAATAACCTGAAAAAAGAAGAAAAAAAGAAAGAAAAGAGAAAATAAAGAAAAATGTGAGTGTTGTAATATAATAATAACCTGAAAAAAGAAGAAAAGAAAGAAAAGAGAAAATAAAGAAAAGAGAAAATAAAGAAAAAAATGAGTCTTGTAATAAAATAATAACCTGAAAAAAGAAGAAAAAAAGTAAGAAAGGAGAAAATAAAGAAAAGAGAAAATAAAGAAAAAAATGAGTTTTGTAATAAAATAATAACCTGAAAAAAGAAGAAAAAAAGAAAGAAAAGAGAAAATAAAGAAAAGAGAAAAAAAAATGAGTCTTGGAATAAAATAATAACCTGAAAAAAGAAAAAAGAAAGAAAGAAAAGAGAAAATAAAGAAAAAAATGAGTGTTGTAATAAAATAATAACCTGAAAAAAGAAAAAAGAAAGAAAGAAAAGAGAAAATAAAGAAAAAAATGAGTGTTGTAATAAAATAATAACCTGAAAAAAGAAGAAAAAAAGAAAAAAGAGAAAAGAAAGAAAAGAGAAAATAAAGAAAAATATGAGTCTTGTAATGAAATAATAACAAAAAAAGAAAGAAAGAAAAGAGAAAATAAAGAAAAAAATGAGTCTTGGAATAAACTAATACACTAAAATATGAGTCTTGTAATAAAATAATATCCTAAAAAAAAGAAAAAAAAAGAAAGAAAAGAGAAAATAAAGAGAAAAATGAGTGTTGTAATAAAATAATACCCTAAAAAAAGAAAAAAGAAAGCGAGAAAAGAGAAAATAAAGAAAAAAATGAGTCTTGTAATAAAATAATACACTAACAAAAGAAAAAAAGAAAGAAAGAAAAGAGAAAATAAAGAAAAAAATTAGTTGTAATAAAATAATACCCTAAAAAAAGAAAAAAAGAAAGAAAGAAAAGATAAAATAAAGAAAAAAATGAGTCTCGTAATAAAATAATACACTAACAAAAGAAAAAAAGAAAGAAAAGATAAAATAAAGAAAAAAATGAGTCTCGTAATAAAATAATACACTAACAAAAGAAAAAAAGAAAGAAAAGAGAAAATAAAGAAAAAAATGAGTTGTAATAAAATAATAACCTGAAAAAAGAAGAATAAGAAAAAATGAAAAAATGAGTTTTAATAAAATAATAACCTGAAAAAAGAAGAATAAGAAAAAATGAAAAAATGAGTTGTAATAAAATAATAACCTGAAAAAAGAAGAATAAGAAAAAATGAAAAAATGAGTTGTAATAAAATAATAACGAAAAAAGAAAAAAGAAAATAAAGAAAAGAGAAAATAAAGAAAATAAAAAATGAGTTGTAATAAAATAATAACCTGAAAAAAGAAAAAAAGAAAAAAAAAATGAGTTGTAATAAAATAATAACCTGAAAAAAGAAAAAAAAGAAAAAAAAATGAGTTGTAATAAAATAACAACCTGAAAAAAGAAAAAAAAGAAAAAAAAATGAGTAGTAATAAAATACTAACCTAAAAAAAGAAAAAAAAGAAAAAGAAATGAGTAGTAATAAAATAATAACCTAAAAAAAAAAAGCCATGAAATAATAACTTCCAAGTCAACAATTAAATTCGTTCACTAGGAAAATAATTACAACGATGGGAAAAAACCTCTATCATAAATTGAAACCTATAGAGAGAATATTCCTAATACGTAGCAATACTTATATATTCCCCTTGTAATCGTCAAAGGTCACAAGAAGAAGAAGAAGAAGTCATAGAGTTGTGGGGAATGTCCAGTGGTGTCCATTCTTTCCCTCAGACGTAGCTCATAGTAGGGTCAAAATTAAGGAGAAATTTGGAGGAAGCGGATATGTGCTGCTACTGTGGCTATTGTAATGAGATAAACGAGTGAGACCCGCTGTAGCTACGATCTCTCTCTCTCTCTCTCTCTCTCTCTCTCTCTCTCTCTCTCTCTCTCTCTCTCTCTCTCTCTCTCTCTCTCTCTCTCTCTCTCTCTCTCTCTCTCTCTCTCTCTGTGTGTGTCTCTCTTTACTGGCTATTGTAATGAGATAAAAGACTGAGACCCCCTGTAGCTACTCTCTCTCTCTCTCTCTCTCTCTCTCTCTCTCTCTCTCTCTCTCTCTGTGTGTGTGTGTGTCTCTCTTTACTGGCTATTGTAATGAGATAAACGACTGAGACCCGCTGTAGCTACTCTCTCTCTCTCTCTCTCTCTCTCTCTCCTCTTCTCTCTCTCTCTCTCTCTCTCTCTCTCTCTCTCTCTCTCTCTCTCTCTCTCTCTCTCTGTTTCTCTCTTTTTTTTTCTCTCTCTCTCTACTGGCTATTATAATGAGATAATGAGACGAGACCCCTTATAGCTACTCTCTCTCTCTCTCTCTCTCTCTCTCTCTCTCTCTTTATGTTTATCTCTCTCCCTCTCTCTCTCTCTATCTATCTCTCTTTCTCTCTCTCTCTCTCTCTCTCTCTCTCTCTCTCTCTCTCTCTCTCTCTCTCTCTCTCTCTCTCTCTCTCTCTGTTCATCTCTTTTTTTTTCTCTCTCTCTCTCTCTCCTCTCTCTCTCTCTCTCTCTCTCTCTCTCTCTCTCTCTCTCTCTCTCTCTCTCTCTCTCTCTCTCTCTACCGGCTATCATAATGAGATAATGACACGAGGCCCCTCTATAGCTACTCTCTCTCTCTCTCTCTCTCTCTCTCTCTCTCTCTCTCTCTCTCTCTCTCTCTCTCTCTCTTCTGTCTGTCTGTCTCTCGGAAAAAAGTATGGCAAGGTTACGATATTTCTCTATGAAACGTCCTTGTTTGACAGTGTGAGAGGGTGTACTGTTCTCTCTCTCTCTCTCTCTCTCTCTCTCTCTCTCTCTCTCTCTCTCTCTCTCTCTCTCTCTCTCTCTCTCTCTCTCTCTCTCTCTCTCTCTCTCACACACACACACACACACTCACACACACGATTCGTGAGTAGAAACGTGGACAGGAAAAGAGAGAGAGAGAGAGAGAGAGAGAGAGAGAGAGAGAGAGAGAGAGAGAGAGAGAGAGAGAGAGAGAGAGAGACAGAGAGAGAGAGAGAGAGAGACGTGTGAACCATAAAGGCCAACAGATTAGTCACATTAAGCTGGTGATATATAGTGTGCCTTGTCATCTCGCATAGCTATGACACATTATGACACTTACCTGTTACATATATAATTCCTGTATTGATTTTGCTTGAGTGAGGTTTTTTTTTTTTTTTTTTTTTTTTTTTTTATATACTTGTGTTTGGTCATCATATTTTTTTGTCATTGTATCTCTCTCTCTCTCTCTCTCTCTCTCTCTCTCTCTCTCTCTCTCTCTCTCTCTCTCTCTCTCTCTTCTTTTCATTCTGAAGTCGTCAAAGCAGGTGGTGAGAGAGAGAGAGAGAGAGAGAGAGAGAGAGAGAGAGAGAGAGAGAGAGAGAGAGAGAGAGAGAGAGCGAGAGAGAGAGAGAGAGGAGAGAGAAGAGAGAGAGAGAGAGAGAGAGAGGAAGAGAGAGAGAGAGAGAGAGAGAGAGAGAGAGAGAGAGAGAGAGAGAGAGAGAGAGAGAGCACATTTATCCCTTGACCCGTGGCATTATATGAAAAAAGATAAATCATTAGATAAGTAAATGGTAAACAAAATGACCGTGTTTTCCCCATGGCTTCATTACAGCTGTAGGAAAAAACAGGAAAATAAAGTAGGAAATTAATGAGAAATGTTACATCATAATAATATACATGGGAAATAACGTGCATGTATATATGTATGTATGTATACAAATAATTAACGGTGAAATTATTTTGAGTGCTTTAAAGTAGGCCTATTTTGAAGTATTAATGTTTTAAATAACCTAAAATAACCCAAAATAAACCTCAAATAACCTCAATTCCACAAGTTACCTAAAGCAAAATAAAATAAACCTAAACTAAACCTAAAATAACCTAAACTAAACTTAAAATAACCTAAAATAAACCTAAAATAACCTAAAATAACCTAAAATAACCTAAAATAAACCTAAAATAAACCTAAAATATACCTAAAATAAACCTAAAATAACCAAAAATAAACCAAAAATAACCTAAAATAACCTAAAATAAACCTAAAATAACCTAAAATAAACCTAAAATAACTTCAAATAACCTAATAGGATTTTTTCATTTATCAGCGATCATGTGTACGAAAAGAAAAACAACGTGTGTGTGTGTGTGTATGCGTGTGTGTGTGTGTGTGTGTGTGTGTGTGTGTGTGTGTGTGTGTGTGTGTGTGTGTGTGTGTGTGTTGGTCAAAGTATATACTATAATAGCTAATAATAAGATAATAATAAAAACAAAAACTATATATTCAACCTCTTATACAAAGGGGAGGAGGGGCAAGATGTTCAGTCAGGCAATTTGTATGCCAGAATTTTCATGGATATTTAAGCTGAATTATTCGTAAACAAAGCTATGGAAAGATTACTGAAAATGATAAAAGGATGCATTAGTGTATACGAGAGAGGAGAGAGAGAGAGAGAGAGAGAGAGAGAGAGAGAGAGAGAGAGAGAGAGAGTAGTTTTATCACAGTCGCATCCTGTCTCGACCGCCGTATTTCATCATTTTTGGGACAATTTAAATTAACATAAAAACGTTCATCATTATATCGGAGTGCGAGGGAGTTACCAACACTGCGAAACACCTCAACTTAATACACACACACACACACACACCACACACACACACACACACAGACACACACACACACACACACGTACACGTACACACACACACCACACACGTACGTTCTGGTCTCTCACTCCGTGGGTAGGCGGTTCGAATCCTCGCGCTCCCGGGGATTTTTCACTTGACAAATTCGGGCGGTTACTGTCCTCCTTGAGCAAGGGGATGGGGGTGTGTGGTGTGTGAGGTCCCAGCATTGCCCAAAGATCGGTAATAATGAGCTCCAAGCTCGCACTGAGAGGGTGAAACTGGCGATCGCGAGCCAGCTCGCGTGGATAAGACCATGGGTGAATGACACACAGAGGGTACTCCGTAGTGTAAGGGTTAGCACGCTCGGCTCACAACCGAGAAGTCCCGGGTTCGATCCCCGGGCGGAGCGAAGACAGACGGGCGGTCTTCTTAAAACCCGAGCCCCTGTCCACCCAGCACTGAATGGGTACCGGGTGTTAGCCGGGGGTTTGTGACCCGCCTTCATGTGATGGTTTCAGCCAACACTAAAAAAGATGAATGAGAAAAATAAATGTTGATATGGAGACGGGGCCATATACGAGGGTTGCTCAGGCCCTGTAAAATACAACTAGATGAATACAACTAGGTGAATACACCTAGATGAATACACCCGTACAGACACACGCACACGCTTACGGTATAGTCTGCCTTAAATAGTTTTCTACGATACATTGGCTACATATCAGAAAATTATAATTTGTACTATGCACTATTCTAATAGTTGTAAACAAACCATTTTCTTATTATATTTTACTGTAATTATTAATTCATTACCAGTAAGTTAAAAATATTTAGAACAATAAAATAATTAACATATACTATAAATGATTATTATTGGGTTTTTTTACTAAGTAATGAATATAAATTTGTATATTAATATTAATATACATTTTTCAAACATCACTTTAGGTTATATATGTCTATAAAAACACTGCAGTTTACGTGACATTGTCACTCAATATATCAACTTAATTGAATTTTGGCTGCCATCTGACTAATCCAGTCAGTGGCTAATATAACTAACGTGACACTGACCTTGATTAATTAATACAACAATTGAACACTACCAGAGAGAACAAAGAAGTTTGCACGTACATCTCCACTACTATTATATGAACCAGGGAAAATATTACAAAAATATATTCAAGAAAGCAATATCATGTTGATGGACTCAAAGACTATAACTAGCTAGGTAGCTAGTCTATTTACTTTAAATAACTAACATAATAGTGATTTAATCCAATGCATAAACCACCAAGGTAAAGACACGACCGTAGATAACAGTCAAGTCGCCACCTGCAGTGATGTCGCCAGGCGCCATATATTACGAATTATAGCCTCACTACTGATTTTTATGTGCCACTGAAGATAATACACAGTAGTTTATATCATGACTGTATAATCTACTCTGTTTCAGCGTTGTTTTATGCTTTGTATCTGCAAGTATAGACGGTTTCAAATTTCACTACTCGTTTTTTTTTCGGGCGACGACGACAGCGGTACGATACTCGGTAAATAAACACTAGATGGCGACTTGACTGTTGGTAGCCACTTTGTAGATATTTTTGTCATTTGTTCATTTATAGCCATACTATGACACAGATGAAGACACAAAATGACACAGACTCTCCAGATAGCCCCTTCTAACTTTCCTGAAATCATGGATGTAGAAATGTAACTATTAACGCCACCACACGTCTGTAAACAGAAAAAAAAGTTGTCCTGGCGACTTTACTGTTATCTACGGTAGGCCTACTATTTTGTGGTTGCTGTATCGTACAGCAACCACAACCTTTTTTTTCAGATAAAATAACAAGGTAACTGAAACAAATAATGGAAAACTAAATTTGTATTAAATGATATGGCAACACTCCCTGCCGTGTGAGTCCTTTAACGATATGGCAACACTCCCTGCCGTGTGAGCCCTTTAACGATATGGCAACACTCCCTGCCGTGTGAGCCCTTTAACGATATGGCAACACTCCCTGCCGTGTGAGCCCTTTAACGATATGGCAACACTCCCTGCCGTGTGAGCCCTTTAACGATATGGCAACACTCCCTGCCGTGTGAGCCCTTTAAACGATATGGCAACACTCCCTGCCGTGTGAGCCCTTTAAACGATATGGCAACACTCCCTGCCGTGTGAGCCCTTTAACGATATGGCAACACTCCCTGCCGTGTGAGCCCTTTAACGATATGGCAACACTCCCTGCCGTGTGAGCCCTTTAACGATATGCAACACTCCCTGCCGTGTGAGCCCTTTAACGATATGGCAACACTCCCTGCCGTGTGAGCCCTTTAACGATATGGCAACACTCCCTGCCGTGTGAGCCCTTTAACGATATGGCAATACTCCCTGCCGTGTGAGCCCTTTAACGATATGGCAACACTCCCTGCCGTGTGAGCCCTTTAACGATATGGCAACACTCCTGACGTGTGAGCCCTTTAACGATATGGCAATACTCCCTGCCGTGTGAGCCCTTTAACGATATGGCAACACTCCCTGCCGTGTGAGCCCTTTAAACGATATGGCAACACTCCCTGACGTGTGAGCCCTTTAACGATATGGCAATACTCCCTGACGTGTGAGCCCTTTAACGATATGGCAACACTCCCTGCCGTGTGAGCCCTTTAACGATATGGCAACACTCCCTGCCGTGTGAGCCTTTAACGATATGGCAACACTCCCTGACGTGTGAGCCCTTTAACGATATGCAACACTCCCTGACGTGTGAGCCTTTAACGATATGGCAATACTCCCTGACGTGTGAGCCCTTTAACGATATGGCAATACTCCCTGCCGTGTGAGCCCTTTAACGATATGGCAACACTCCCTGCCGTGTGAGCCCTTTAACGATATGGCAATACTCCCTGACGTGTGAGCACTTTAACGATATGGCAATACTCCCTGACGTGTGAGCCCTTTAACGATATGGCAATACTCCTGCCGTGTGAGCCCTTTAACGATATGGCAATACTCCCTGCCGTGTGAGCACTTTAACGATATGGCAATACTCCCTGCCGTGTGAGCCCTTTAACGATATGGCAATACTCCCTGCCGTGTGAGCCCTTTTAACGATATGGCAATACTCCCTGACGTGTGAGCACTTTAACGATATGGCAACACTCCCTGACGTGTGAGCCCTTTACGATATGGCAATACTCCCTGAGTGTGAGCACTTTAACGATATGGCAACACTCCCTGACGTGTGAGCCCTTTAACGATATGGCAATACTCCCTGACGTGTGAGCACTTTAACGATATGGCAATACTCCCTGACGTGTGAGCACTTTAACGATATGGCAATACTCCCTGCCGTGTGAGCCCTTTAACGATATGGCAATACTCCCTGACGTGTGAGCACTTTAACGATATGGCAATACTCCCTGCCGTGTGAGCCCTTTAACGATATGGCAAACACTCCCTGCCGTGTGAGCCCCTTAACGATATGGCAATACTCCCTGCCGTGTGAGCCCTTTAACGATATGGCAATACTCCCTGCCGTGTGAGCCCTTTAACGATATGGCAACACTCCCTGCCGTGTGAGCCCTTTAACGATATGGCAACACTCCCTGCCGTGTGAGCCCTTTAACGATATGGCAACACTCCCTGCCGTGTGAGCCCTTTAACGATATGGCAACACTCCCTGCCGTGTGAGCCCTTAACGATATGGCAATACTCCCTGCCGTCTGAGCCCCTTAACGATATGGCAACACTCCCTGCCGTCTGAGCCCTTTAACGATATGGCAACACTCCCTGCCGTGTGAGCCCCTTAACGATATGGCAACACTCCCTGCCGTGTGAGCCCTTTAACGATATGGCAACACTCCCTGCCGTGTGAGCCCTTTAACGATATGGCAACACTCCCTGCCGTGTGAGCCCTTTAACGATATGGCAATACTCCCTGCCGTGTGAGCCCTTTAACGATATGGCAACACTCCCTGCCGTGTGAGCCCTTTAACGATATGGCAACACTCCCTGCCGTGTGAGCCCCTTAACGATATGGCAATACTCCCTGCCGTCTGAGCCTTTATACGCGCGTAGGGCATTTAAACTACGCGCCAAAGTTGGGTGGTGTTTCAGCCGCTCAAGATGCCAAAACTTTATTTTCGTATTTTTTGTGGAAATTCCGCTTGTGGAAACGTAACCCTGCTCTTAATATATTACTAAAACAATACAGATTTATTATATTATAATATATATGGCCTGAAGTCAAGAGGGAGGTTTGTGATTGCCATGGTTGGTGGGCGGCTGGAAGAAGCAAAAAGAACAATCAACAGTTTTTGGACGACCAGAGAAAATAAGAAGAAAAAAAGAGAAAGAAACTAAAAAATATAGAATAAGAAAAGACAACTACCGTAGACTAATTACAGACCCAGACAGCAAGAAGAAACACGTCAGGGAGTGCCGATGAAAAAGGCCAGACTCCCGACCCACAACTGAGGCGTATTTTGTCCATGCCCATGGAAGTAAAATTTTACTTATTTAAGCTCCGCCCACTTATATTTTACTCTTTTGCGTGCATTGAAAACTGAGCAGATTCGTTCCCGGCAGCGGAATTTACTCTTTTCCTGTAAAATTATACAGTGGTGGGGGTGGGTGGTGGTTTCAAGAGCCTGGCCATCAGATCGCGCGCATGAGAAAAATCTTATCAGAATTCCTCCCGTAAATGTTTCTCTTTTCCTTTAATTCTCAAACCAATTCAACATTCATTACATGCGCACGACATGCAAAGGATACTGTATTTAATTAATAGTAGGTAAGGAGTAGTAAGGAGTAGAGTAGGTGACTCTTAACAGGTAAGAAGTCACATATATTAAAATTCTCCAGCGACGTCTGGGAACAAATTTCCCAATCCCTCGAATTTTTCAATGTGTCCGAATCTTCGTTGATGCTTGCTGGCTTAGCACCAAAACTGGTGTATTATTGCTATAGTATAGTCAAATACTTAAATATATTCATGAGTGATATTACATTTGCAATAGAAATGTATAAATTTGGTATATATGTTATATCCAACAAAAAGAAAGCCTTTTAGAGAACCTATCGCAGGGCACGAATACGAACATTTCATCAGTCTGATTCAGCGCCAACACGGTAAGGAGGTCTCTAGCCTACCCACGGGCCACCACACACCCACCACCACCCAGCACCCACCCGCCCACCACCACCCGCCACCACACACCCATCACACACCCACCCACCACACGCCCATCACCCATCCGCCACCACACCACCCACCCACCACACGCCCATCACCCATCCGCCCACCACACACCCACCCACCACACGCCCATCACACATCCGCCCACCACACACCCACCCACCACACGCCCATCACCCATCCGCCCACCACACACCCACCCACCACACGCCCATCATACATCCGCCCACCCACCACACCCACCCACCACACGTCCATCACACACCGCCCACCACACACCCGCCCATGGATGTTAACGGGGGAGATGCACTGGAGGATGAATCACAACCAGCATTCATCTAGGTTTAGGCAAAGAATAATTCGTGAAACGTAGATGTAGGTACACGTAGCCTACATACGTACAGGTCCATGAAAGCATTAAACATCCTCGACGCACATCGTGAAATGGCTGTAGCAAATAGATATTCAATAACAGTTTCATAGCGCCCTAAACATTTAAGTTTAATATCAAGTCCATCTATAGAGTTAGAAAACAATGCTAGGCCATTCTAAGAGCTCAAAACAATTAGATATCGATGTGTAATACAGACAATCACGCTACTACTCTTTGCTGTGCCTTCAATAATGTCAACCTTAACGATATTCCTTGAGCCTCTGCAAGAGGTAATGAAGTGTACGACACTTTTACTCTCGGCAACATCAAGAAAGAGCTTTGGCAGCGCTACAATCGTATTTTGTGATGGCAAGCAGGGGCGGAGCTTAAATAAGTATAATTTTACTCCAGAAGGACACTACAAAATACGCCTCTGAACTGCTGACTGTGATTAAGAAAGAAAGAGAAAGAAACTATACAATATAGAATAAGAGAAGACAACTAGACTAATTAAAGACCCAGACAGCAAAAAGAAACACGTCAGGGAGTGCCGATGAAAAAGGCCAGACTCCCGACCCACAACTGAGAAAATAAGAAGACAGAAAGAGAAAGAAACTAAAAAATATAGAATAAGAGAAGACAACTAGACTAATTAAAGACCCAGACAGCAAGAAGAAACACGTCATGGAGTGCTGATGAAAAAGGCCAGACTCCCGACCCACAACTGAACTGAACTGAACTGATGACCAGAGAAAATACGAGGAAAGAAAGAGAAGGAAACTAAAAAATATAGAATAAGAGAAGACAACTAGACTAATTAAAGACCCAGACAGCAAAAAGAACACGTCAGGGAGTGCTGATGAAAAAGGCCAGATCTCCGACCCACAACTGAACTGAACTGAACTGATGACCAGAGAAAATACGAGGAAAGAAAGAGAAAGAAACTAAAAAATATAGAATAAGAGAAGACAACTAGACTATATTAAAGACCCAGACAGCAAAAAGAAACACGTCAGGGAGTGTCGATGAAAAAGGCCAGACTCCCGACCCACAACTGAACTGAACTGAACTGATGACCAGAGAAAATACGAGGAAAGAAAGAGAAAGAAACTAAAAAATATAGAATAAGAGAAGACAACTAGACTAATTAAAGACCCAGACAGCAAGAAGAAACACGTCAGGGAGTGCCGATGAAAAAGGCCAGACTCCCGACCCACAACTGAACTGAACTGAACTGATGACCAGAGAAAATACGAGGAAAGAAAGAGAAAGAAACTAAGAAATATAGAATAAGAGAAGACAACTAGACTAATTAAAGACCCAGACAGCAAGAAGAAACACGTCAGGGAGTGCCGATGAAAAAGGCCAGACTCCCGACCCACAACTGAACTGCTGACTGTGATTAAGAAAGAAAGAGAAAGAAACTGTACAATATAGAATAAGAGAAGACAACTAGACTAATTAAAGACCCAGACAGCAAGAAGAAACACGTCATGGAGTGCTGATGAAAAAGTCAACAAGTGAACTGCACTGTGATTGGCTGGCAGGAAGGTGGTGAGGTGGAGGTAAACAAAGTCAAATCCTGGCGTCTGCTGCTGCCTATTTCCGCTCTACACCCCATAGTAAGGCGCTCCCCCTCCCCCTACTGCAGGTGAGGCCTTACTGAGCACTGGGGTAACGTGTATAATGGAGCATATGGAGTGTTTGCGCCATCATGAGGCCATAGTGGAGCTTGGCGTGTCGTGCGTGTGGTGGCAGGAGCTGTCATCTCGTAAGCCCGCATACTAATTCTTCATTAAAGTTTTTCTTCTTCACCAATCCATTTATGCCCTCCTTGCATATCTGGTAAAAATGGACGAGGACTGCGCGGTCATTTTCTGAGACACTGGCTAGATTTTCCTTGACTAAAATTTGTACTTTTTCTGATTGAGGTATTTTTATTTGGTATTATTTTACACTAGGACCGAAATTCCCTACACAATTTGGAGTGTGGTTTCTGTTTACCTTATTGGATTCTAAGAAACATTCTCTATGAGCTTCCGTCGTAAATCATTACTTTACCGTAGATAACAGTAAAGTCGCCAGGACAACTTTTTTTCTGTTCACAGACGTGTGGTGGCGTTAATAGTTACATTTCTACATCCATGATTTCAGGAAAGTTAGAAGGGGCTATCTGGAGAGTCTGTGTCATTTTGTGTCTTCATCTGTGTCATAGTAGGGCTATAAATGAACAAATTACAAAAATATCTACAAAGTGGCTACCAACAGTAGAGTCGCCATCTAGTGTTTATTTACTGAGTGTCGTACCGCTGTCGTCGTCGCCCGAAAAAAAAACGCGTAGTGAAATTTGAAACCGTCTATACTTGCAGATATAAAGCATAAAACAACGCTGAAACAGAGTAGATTATACAGTCATGATATAAACTACTGTGTATTATCTTCAGTGACACATACACAGCAGTAGTGAATGCTATCATTCGTAATATATGGCGCCTGGCGACATGACTGCAGGTGGCGACTTGACTGTTATCTACGGTAGGAGATATGACATGTTGTTTATAGGGAGGCGAGAGACAAGTGTTTACGTGCGCCTCACTCTTCTTCCTCTTGTGACCTGCATCGCCTCTGTTCTTCCCTTGCCGCGGACACTTTTTAATGAGGATTTGGCATTAGTTAGGAGGTTAAAGCGTGGGGTTAGGTTAGATAGGTTATGTTCGTGAGTCAAAAGGTGGGGTTAGGTTAGTTTAATTTTCATATATCTTATACACTCCTACCTACTAAAAACATCTTATATCTCACAAAGTAGTGATTTGCGACGGAAGCTCATAGAGAGAATGTTTCTTAGAAGCCATTCAGGTGAACAGAAACCATACTCCCAATTGTGTAGGGAATTTCTGGCCTACAAAAATGTAGTGTAAAAATTTACCAAAGTTTTTCTTTTAAACCAATCCCTTTATGCCCCCTTGCATATTTGGTAAAAATGGACGAGGACTGCGCGGTCATTTTCATCATCATCAGTATCATGTCATTGTTAATTGGCTGAATAGGGACTTATAGTCATTGTAACTGAAAACTGACTCCAGATTCGCGTTCAGCATGCCCGAAAACTGCTAGGAACTAATTTTCAAGCAAATCTATTTAAAAAAAAATTTTGCAAATTTTGCAAGGGTACCCTTGCAAAATTTGCAATATTCTTTGAAAAATAGATTTGCTTGAAAATGAGTTCCTAACAGTTTTCGGGCATGCTGAACACGAATCTGGAATAAGTTTTCAGTTACAATGATTAGAAGTCCCTATTTAAGCCAATTCACAATGACATGATACTTCCAGATATTCCTTAAAAATCACAAATTAGACAAAACTTACTACAAGACATAAAAATATGATAGGCATTGCTAGATTAATCATTACTTCAATAATGAGAGAGAGAGAGAGAGTGAGAGAGAGAGAGAGAGAGAGAGAGAGAGAGAGAGAGGAATATAATTCAATCTGTGTGTGTGTGTATGTGTGTAGGGAGGTATATGCTAACTTAGGAGTATGATAGAAGCATTATAATGTGAAAAATATGTGTGGGTGTATAATTTAATCTTAAGTAGTATGAAATTGATGGTTTATGAGTTCTAAATTATGTGTATATGTTCTAGAATCTAGATTAATCTGTATTGTTATTATTATTATTATCATGTGGTATTATAAGTGTGTGTGCTTATAACTATAGTATAAACACGATGGTTTTGGTGAGTACAAGTAATACAATCTGTGCTTTTTGGCATATTTGAGTGACTTATTATTGTGTGGAGGGGCTAGAGGTAACCATCGGATAATTCGGACATTCGGCTAATTCGACCCAGGTCTCCCCCCTGTTTGTTCGAATTAGAGAGGGTTTACTGTATATGACTCTGTCTGTCTGTCTGTTTATATAACTCTCTCTCTCTCTCTCTCTCTCTCTCTCTCTCTCTCTCTCTCTCTCTCTCTCTCTCTCTCTCTCTCTCTCTCTCTCTCTCTCTCTCTCTCTCTCTCTCTCTCTCTCTCTCTCTCTCTCCACGTAGTCCTTGCCAGCGTCACACAGCCCCTCCCTTTCTCTCCCCCCTCCTCCTCCTCCTCCTCCTCCTCCTCTCCTCTCCTCCTCCTCCTCCTCCTCCTCCTCCTCTCCTCCTCCTCTCCTCCTCCTCCTCCTCCTCCTCCTCCTCCTCTCCTCCTCCTCCTCTTCTCCTCCTCCCTATTTCCTCTCCTCCTCTCCTATCTTACTGATCATAGTAGACCGACTTCCAGAAATTATATTACGTGTTCTCTCTCTCTCTCTCTCTCTCTCTCTCTCCTCTTCTCTCTCTTTTCTCGTCTCTCTCTCTCTCTCTCTCTCTCTCTCTCTCTCTCTCTCTCTCATCTCTCTCTCTCCTCTCTCTCTCTCTCTCTCTCTCTCTCTCTCTCTCTCTCTCTCTCTCTCTCCTCTCTCTCTCCTGCTCTCCTCTTCTCTCTCGTCTGTCATACTCTGTCTGTATGTGCGTGTGTGTTTTCTTCATCAACCACGTCACCCGCCTCCACTATCGCCTCCTTGCAACCTAAAAAGAGAGAGAGAGAGAGAGAGTGAGTTAATACACCATTATCTAACTCAGCACTTAACGCCGATGGAGAAGAAAAAAAACGCTAAGAAATTTGTAATCATTTAAGACTTCCCTTCCCATCTTTCCCTTCCCTCTCTCCCCTCCCTTCCCATCCCTTCCTTCCCTCTCTTCCCTCTCTCCCTTCTCTCACCTCTCTCCCTTCCCTCTCCCTTCCCTTTCTCTTCCCTCCTTTCCTTCCCTCCCTCCTTCCTTCTCTCCCTTCTTTCCCTTCCTGTCCTCCCTTCCTTCTCTCCCTCCTTTCCTTCCCTCCTTCCTTCCTTCCCTTCCTTCTCTCCCCTCTTTCCCTTCCTTCTCTCCCCTCTTTCCCTTCCCTCTCTTCCCTCCTTCCTTCTCTCCCTCCTTTCCCTTCCTGTCCTCCCTTCCTTCTCTCCCCTCTTTCCCTTCCCTCTCTTCCCTCTTTCCCTTCCTTCCTTCCCTTCCTTCTCTATCTCTTCTCTCTCTTCCTTCTCTCCCCTCTCTTTTCCCTTCTCTCCCTTCCCTCCCATCCATCTCCTTCCCTCCCTTCCTTCTCTTCCTTCCCTTCATCTATCTTTCTCATCCCTCCCTTCCTTCCTTCTCTCCCTCCCCTCTCTCTCATCTCTCTCCCCCCTCCCTCCTTCCTTCTCTCCCTCCCCTCTCTCTCATCTTCTCCCCCTCCCCCCCTTCCTTCCCTCCCTCCCTTCATTTTTCCTTCTCCCTTCTTCCCATCTTTCCCTCCCTTCTTCCCATCTTTCCCTCCCCTCCTTCCTTCTCTCTCCTTCCATCCCCCATCTCTCTCCTCTCTTCCTCCTCCTCCCTTTTCTCCCCTCCTCTGCCCTCCCTTTTCTCTCCCCTCCTCTGCCCTCCCTTCCCTCGTCAAGAGTTCCACGTCAGCCGGGTTGACGTGGCCGCCTCCTCTCATTGGCTGGCTTGAGGGGTGGCTGAGGGGAGAAGTGGGTTGCCTGCTTGTCAATTAACTATACATACCACCGAAATTATGGCTTACTAACTTCTCTACTCAACATCTATAGACCTTTAAAGAGTGTGTGTATTCATCTTGCTTTTACTTATCTGTATGTACGTTTGTGGATGTGGT
The DNA here is from genome assembly GCA_016584305.1 of Chionoecetes opilio. Taxonomy (NCBI): domain Eukaryota; kingdom Metazoa; phylum Arthropoda; class Malacostraca; order Decapoda; family Majidae; genus Chionoecetes; species Chionoecetes opilio. The sequence goes on along the minus strand of JACEEZ010010327.1, from coordinate 151,242 downwards.
GTGTGGGTGTGTGTGGGTGTGTATGTGCATAGGAGTGTATTGCAATGTTCCCTTCCCTCACTCTTGTTATTTACCCCTTGTCTCCCCTCTCCCCCTCCCCCTTGTCTCCCCTCTCTCCCTCCCCCCTGCCTCCCCTTCCCCCTGGCCTCCCCTCTCCCTCTCCCCTTCCCCCTGGCCTCCCCTCTCCCTCTCCCCTCACTCCCCTCACACACTTCTCATCTTCCCACTGTTACCAATGTCACCTTTTCTTTCTAATATCTCGTCTCTTTCCTAGCCTTTCTAGCCTACCCACACGATTCATTACACTAACGGAGATAACAAAAATGATATGAAACTACTGAACTAGGCTTACATTGGTCATTAATTACAGTACTTGGCACTACTAAATTGTGTTAGTGAAATGTTACGGGTTGGTGCAGCGTTCCACTAAACAGACACGCCCCCTCGCCCTCCCCTCCCTTGCTTCCCTCTCCCCTCCCTCGCCTCCCCCTCCCTCCCTCGCCTCCCCCCCCCTCCCTCCCCTCCCCCCTCCCTGACCTCTTCCCCTCCCCTCCCCTCGTGGGTGGAGGAATCCTGCGAGGGAGGGAAGTAGGACAGTCGTGAGGGAAGAGTAAAGAAGGAAGGTACTTTTACGTGACACTGGTGAGCATGAGAGAAAGAGAGAGAGAGAGAGATTGTTTTTTCATCCATTCGGTACTGAAGGAGAAGGAAGAGAAAGAGGGAGAATAAATGGAGGAGAGAGAGAGAGAGAGAGAGAGAGAGAGAGAGAGAGAGAGAGAGAGAGAGAGAGAGAGAGAGAGAGAGAGAGATATGGTTCGCCAGAGGGTATAATAATCAGATGCATTATTGTATTATATCTGCCTATTTTTTTTCTAATGTGAGAGAGAGAGAGAGAGAGAGAGAGAGAGAGAGAGAGAGAGAGAGAGAGAGAGAGATAGGTTCGCCACAGTATAATAATCAGGTGAATTATTGTATTATTTATATGCCTATTTTTTTCTAATGTGAGAGAGAGAGAGAGAGAGAGAGAGAGAGAGAGAGAGAGAGAGAGAGAGATATGGTTCGCCACAGTATAATAATCAGGTGAATTATTGTATTATTTATATGCCTATTTTTTCTAATGTGAGAGAGAGAGAGAGAGAGAGAGAGATGGTTCGCCAGACAGTATAATAATCAGGTGAATTATTGTATTAATTATGCCTATTTTTTCCTCTTATGTGAGGTTAGTAAATACGCATGTCACTAATACCCGATTGTAATTTTTCCATAGCATTTGCTGCTTTTGAGGAACGTTGAATTTATGTTATTATTATCATTATCACTATTATTATTATCATTATTATTATCATTATCACTATTATTATTATCATTATTATTATCATTATCACTATTATTATTATCATTATTATTATCATTTGTTTCAGCTTTAGGTCGCGCCACAGCCATGCACGGAAGGAAGGTGGTGATGGTGATGGTGGTGATGGTGGTGATGGTGATGGTGATGGTGATGTCCGTAGCCGCCAAGCCAGCAGACGAAGAGAGGAAGAACAGAGTGCATAACGTGAGAACTCCTATAACACACACACACAACACACACAGTCAGTCACACACCACACACACACACACACACACAGTCACGCACACACACACACACACAGTCACACACACACACACATAGTCACACACACACACACAGACAGTCTCACACACACACACACACAGTCACACACACACACACACACACACACACACACACACATACCTCTAATAAACGACGTTGAAAAATGCAGGGTATAATTATCAGCGTAGGAGTGGATAGGGCATTGAGTTAAACTTAGATCATGAATAATTAGTCGCTTCATAGGTCCTCTTCAACTTCGTCTCCTTAGTTAACAATCTTGTCAACTCTTCCCTTGTCTATTTCACTTGGGATCCTAAATGCCAGTCAATGTTGTTTCAGCGGATGGTCGTCTAGTAGTAAGTAGTAGTAGTATAGTGGTGGTAGTAGTAGGTCACATCACAAGCAGTAGCCTACCATTCAAGTATTATACATATACAAATACTTACTATATAGTATGAATAGGATAGGTATAAATATGTATAAGATTTGATAGGAGTATTTGTAAGTATATATATTCCTGTACGTCCATGTTGTTGTTTCAGGCTGAGAAGCTGAGTGACGAGGACCACTTTATCGAGGACGAGCACAACCCCGAGTACGACCACGAGGCTTTCTTAGGGGAGGACGAGGCGCGCACCTTCGACCAGCTCACGCCCGAGGAGAGCAGAGACAGGCTCAGGTGAGGGAGAGAGAGAGAGAGAGAGAGAGAGAGAGAGAGAGAGAGAGAGAGAGAGAGAGAGAGAGAGAGAGATGCTGGGTAAGGATTGTCATGCTAAAATAGTATATGAGGTGATAGTTGGGAAGGAGAAGTAACAAAGCAATCCAGTCCTTTAACAACCCACAAACTACGTAGCAAAAAAAAAAAAAAAAAAAAAAAAAAAATCCTAGCCACAATCCTCTGAGACGTTGTTAATGAGTTCGAAGCACTAACGAACCCTATCAATATAAGCTTTGATAAAATACCACAACACTAGACCAACACCATTCCTAGCTCACATTTACTAACATTTAAGACTTAGATAACGTTACAGGTCAAGAATTATTGTTCAAAGGTGAACAGGTGAGGGCGTGGCAAGGAAATAAGGGAAAGGTTTAGTGTTTCGAAGCAGTGGTGAGCAGAGTTGACCTGCTTGAGTATTCCGGCCCGAGAGTTAGTCGAGGGCGCGCTAGCGATCAGGCAGGGTGTGTGTGCAGGGCAGGCAGCTGGGAGGAGGAAGCAGTGTGTGTGTGTGTGTGTGTGAGTGTGCAGGCAGCTGGGAGGAGGAAGCAGTGTGTGTGTGTGTGTGTGTGCAGGGCAGGCAGCTGGGAGGAGGAAGCAGTGTGTGTGTGTGTGTGTGTGTGCAGGGCAGGCAGCTGGGAGGAGGAAGCAGTGTGTGTGTGTGTGCAGGGCAGGCAGCTGGGAGGAGGAAGCAGTGTGGGTGTGTGTGTGCAGGGCAGGCAGCTGGGAGGAGGAAGCAGTGTGTGTGTGTGTGTGTGCAGGGCAGGCAGCTGGGAGGATATTTGGCCAAACAACACTATTTTGTTGCGTTTCTTCATATTTCTGCAACGTAAGTTAAGTAGAGGGAGATGAGGGAGAGAGAGGGAGAGGAATGAGTGGGCAGTGGCGAATGTAGGTAGTCTGAATCTGATTGGCCACCCAGATGAGCCCCACACCTAAAATCGGTAAATTTATAGATAAACACCTTAGTTCCTTTGGTGGAGGAAACGATTTCTTTCTGGTGCGTTTTGATGTGTTTTGAATTAATCTGCTAGCCGTTTCTGTCGCAAAGCACTTTTATTTTATTTTTCTCAGTGATTTGCGGGGGAAAAAAAAAAAAAAAAAAAAAAAAATGAACCTATACCTAACCTAACCTTTACCTAACAAAAAAAATTACGACAGAAACGTTTAGCAGATTAATTCAAAACACATGAAAACACCAGAAAAAATTATACCAAAAATATTAAATATCCACCAAGTAATTGGGTCTTAAGATCTGAAATTAATACAAGTGGAGTGTAGTTAGTCTTAAAAGGAGTCTCGGATTATACTTCCTTATTTTTTATGGTATAGCAGAGCGCTGGAATGTAGGTTCTAATTAATTAACAGAACTACCCAAATTTTAGTCTATCCCTATTTAGCTTCATATTTTCTTATAATTTCTTCATATGTTCTTATACCCTAAAATTTCTTCATATGTTCTAATACCCTAATATTTCTTCATATGTTCTAATACCCTAAAATTTCTTCATATGTTCTAATACCCTAAAATTTCTTCATATGTTCTAATACCCTAAAATTTCTTCATGTGTTCTAATACCCTAAAATTTCTTCATATGTTCTAATACCCTAAAATTTCTTCATGTATTCTAATACCCTAAAATTTCTTCCACCAGCAAAATAGTGGACAAGATAGACTCAGACAAAAATGGACAGGTGACGGAGGCGGAGCTGCAGAAGTGGATCGAGTACACGCAGAAGCGGTACATCAACGACGACGTGCGGCGGCCAGTGGAACACCAACAACCCCGAGAACAACGAGGTGCTGCACTGGGACGACTACAAGACCCGAGTGTACGGCTTCATCGATAGTGAGTGATTATTTTTTCTTTCTTAGCTTTATTGACATTATTACATTTTTACATAGTTATTCACGTTTTTACCGATTGTGAGTGATTAATTATTTATTATTATTTTTTTTTTTTTTTTTTTTTTTTTTTTTGGCTTTCTTGACATCTATTACATATTTTTTACATAGAAGCAAAAAAAAAAAAAAAAAAAAAAAAAAAAAAAAGATGATATATAATAGAATAGAATATAGATTGATTGTAATGCCAAAAAATGGGAAATGGAAAAGGGGACTAGTGAGGGAGCCGGTTTAGTCGCCGACGATCCGACCATGCGGCTGGTTGTACTGGGTTACATGTTACCAGTAGATAGCCCATAGTAGATAGTTACCATAGATAGATTACCAGGACAACCCTGACCAGACACTAATACAGGGCCCCCAAGCTGTCATTATTATTTTTCTCAATCTAGTTTATTTTCCTCTAAAAAATGCACCAGATTGATGTATTTAAATATTTAAGGCATGCCCCCGGACCACCTTAGAGGGCTTGGAACCCCCCCCACCATAGTTTTACAAAATAGGGCCCCCAAACAGCATTTCGCATAGGGCCCCTTAAAGGCTAGAAACGGCACTGGGTCTGGGTCTGGGTCTGGGTGTGTGTGTGTGTGTGTGTGTGTGTGTGTGTGTGTGTGTGTGTGTGTGTGTGTGTGTGTGTGTGTGTGTGTGTGTGTGTGTGTGTGTGTGTGTGTAAACAAAACTGCAACTCTACACAACAGCCATGACTTGTACACTGCCCTTATTATCGTCCCTGCCTCAGACCTGGACCCATAAACTCGACATGACTCCTACATGTACACCCCTTATTCTCCCTGCCTCAGACCTGGACCCGAGCGAGGCAGAGTCTGAGGAGGATGACGGCATGACCTACAGGGAGATGGTGAAGAGGGACAAGAGGCGCTGGGAGAAGGCAGACAGTGACGGAGACTCAACCCTCACGCTGGAGGAGTTCACGGACTTCCTGCACCCTGAGGAGGCGACGCATATGACGCCCATCGTGGTGCTGGAGACCATGGAGGATATTGACAAGGATAAGGACGGCAAGATATCCCTGGCGGAGTACATTGGTGGGCAATTGGAGGGGCAAGGTTTATTATGGCACCTGTGGGTTTGTTGTTAATATTGGTTCTATAGACTGAGTTGCATGGAAAGCTCACTCAAGCCTCACTCTATCAAACATTAGAACATAAGAAAATAAGTGTGCCTCAATGTCCAATGTCCTAAATGTCACAATTTTCCACCTGATTCAGCCTCGTGCCATTCACCACTACACCTTTCTACCTACTTTCCTACACTACTACCTTTCACTGTATATTGGGACCTCCTATACCTCATACCATTAGACAATTTTAATGAATATCTTTTTATAGACTTGAGGTACAGTAAACCCTTCATGGTCTCTGTTCCCTAACCCCCGCGAGCATGAAGGGTTTATTGTATATGGAAAACTCCCTGGTCTGCTCTCTCCAGTAACCTACACTTACCACACATCCCTCTGCCCTCTATGATGATATCCTTAACACCCCCTCCTTCTGCTCCCCCAGGAGACATGTACCGGGGAGGGAATGACGGGGATGAGTCCGAGGAGCCGGCGTGGGTGGGCAGCGAGCGACAGCAGTTCACGGAATTCAGGGACAAAAACAAGGACGGATTCATGGACGAGGAAGAGGTGAGTCGTGAGTAAACCAGTTGTCATGGATGAGAAGGTGATACTACAGGAGAACCTCGTTTATCTGTCACCCACGGGGGGGAGCGCATGCCGGATAACTCATTTTGCCGTTGTTTTGAGAGTTACTCCTATGGAATCCCCCAAAATCCCTTTTTTTTTTTTTTCCCCATCACAAGGAACTGGCCAGGCACACAATGGTAACACAAGGCCCGCTTAGTTATCAGTCCCCTCTAGGAGACAGCAGAGAATAATAAAAGTGGGGTGGCAATTAGTTGGGGTGTCTGTACTCTTTTGAAATATGTAAGTCAGAGGAAGGTGAAAAAATAGAAGCAGGAAGAGGTTCACGAGTTTATCAGGGAAAAAAAAAAAAGCTTCTGGGTCGAATAGTGCGTGTTTTGAGCTGCCGTTGTTAATGCCGGTTTAAACGAGGTTCTCCTGATACTGGTTTTTTTTTTTACGAGGTGAAAAATCCTGCCCCCTTGCTGCTTACTGACTGATTTTTGATGCCAGGAGAAGGGAATACTATGCTTTTTCAAAATTTCAGCTGTATTTTATCATAGTTAACCATATTGTCAGGTAAACATAGGCATCATTTTAAGCATGAGACCTTAAGATAGAATTGAATTTTCGCCTCATTAAAAAAAAATACTATAGAAATATTTTTGCATGAGAAATAGGAGGCGAGTTACTTCATCTATACTTCTGTGGAGAAGCGAGTGTGTGATTGTAATGGTGTGTGTCTGGGCAGGTGCGTTCGTGGATCATCCCGTCCGACTACAACCACGCGGAGGCCGAAGCAAAGCACCTGATCTATGAAGCGGACGGCGATGCAGACGAAGTACTGACAAAGGAGGAAATACTGGGTAAATATGACGTCTTTGTGGGCTCCCAGGCAACGGACTTCGGAGAGGCCTTGGTGAGGCACGACGAGTTTTAGTTCCCTCCAGAATACTCATCCTCTCCCGACCTACACTTCCTCTTCTTACTAACCAAAGATTCTAAAGTCCACCGAAGGACTCACAAATCACTCGCCAAATAGTTATATGCAGGTAGGAACTTTAAAATGAAGCCAGGACCATTTGCCCAGATCACTATAGGCGCCGCACGCTAATAGTTGGCAAAAACTAGGCCCCATCACTCCCCCTTTCCGAACGCACAGGATTGGCTGAGGTGTTGGGTGTCGGGGCGGAACTTGGAGCAAGGCATTCTCACCCGACACCAAACACCTCGGTCAATCCCGAGCGCTCGGAAGGGGGGAGTGAAGGGGCCCCACCCTCGCCAACTTAACGTGTGGCGACTATACAGGGACTCATCATGCCATCTGACCTTACTGTTGCTTATAGTAGATGTAAGGTTGGAAAATATGGACAAGCCCTTCTGCTTAAGGGATTCCATTGCATTCTGCTCTCACTTGATTGTGTCAGTGAGTGTTCTGTCTCTTATGAGGAACATTGCTTTACAGTTGAATTCATCTTATTTAAACAACTTGCAATACTGTGAAATACAAACAGGAATATATAATGGCAGTCCTATCTTTGGGGCAGCAGGCGGCGACACAAAAGTTCCCTATCGTCTCGTGTTGTTTATTGTTGATGCAGGTTCTCAAATATATATATAGCAGCCCACTTTTTATATATGCAATGGATAGACACTTAATTAGGGTTAACCAGATCAATGATAAGGAGAGCAAGCCTTTAGCTGGAACCTGGTGTGTGTGAGAAGAGTCGGTGCTACTACAGCGTGCGGTCTACCGGGACATCTACTTCAACGTGCCCTTGTTTTGGCATCCAACCCTGATTGTTCCATTGCCTGGTGTGGATTCATGTGGCTTGTTCCACACAGCCCTCAAGTGAACCTCCAGGGCCTACCCTCCGAGCCTTAGAAGTCATTGCCTACAGGCGCTATAGGCACAAATGTAAAAAACCCCATGGAATTCAGATTACAATGTTTAAAAAAACAAACCATTTATGCCTATGGTGCCTGTAGGCAGTGACCTCCAGGGGTGGGATGGTAGGCCCTGGAGGCTCACTTGAGGGCTGTGATGGTTGGCCCTCGCCCGTGGTGACGCAGGCAGGATTGTTATAGTGACGCCTGTGATTAGAGGCTCATGCTGCCCCCCGTTTCCTCCCATGCACTCGTTATTGAAGGTAGAGTTAATGGATAGGGCATGTGGGTGTTCTTAGGCCACTCGACGGTGCAGAAAGATTTTAAGTGGATTTATGGGTCTCACTCGGGATCTAACTCGGGTCTTCGAGAATGCCACCCGGTGACGCTAACCACTCTGCTACTGCCTCCCCCAAGGTTGTGCAGGTGTGCAGGTTATCGGCCTCAATTTTAGGAGGAGACTGATATGGGTGTTGTTTCACGTGAGGTCACTTAGAGGGGCTCAGGTAATTCCATCAGGCGAGGTCTCGGTAGCCCGTAAATGACACAGCGTAGATTGTGGATTCTGCCGTAGACCGCACGCTGAAGTAGCATTGAAGAGTTTCCGTGAAGTGACAAGTTTTGATTTAGCGGACCCTGTGTTTTGTTAGAGGCTTGTTGTGGTGCAGGAGACATTTAGTGAGTAGTTTGACTGCATTATTCGATAAGTTGTTTCTATCTGTTATAAGCTTAGTTATTTTGATACTGTAGTATTAGTCGGAAATCTATTTATTTTGAAGAGAATTGTATTTCACTGGTGCTGATAGGACGGGACGATGGCCCTGTGTATGGCCCTGTGTCTGCCTGATGTGTATGGCCCTGTGTCTGCCTGATGTGTATGGCCCTGTGTCTGCCTGATGTGTATGGCCCTGTGTCTGCCTGATGTGTATGGCCCGGTGTCTGCCTGATGTGTATGGCCCTGTGTCTGCCTGATGTGTATGGCCCTGTGTCTGCCTGATGTGTATGGCCCTGTGTCTGCCTGATGTGTATGGCCCTGTGTCTGCCTGATGTGTATGGCCCTGTGTCTGCCTGATGTGTATGGCCCGGTGTCTGCCGGATGTGTATGGCCCGGTGTCTGCCCGATGTGTATGGCCCTGTGTCTGCCTGATGTGCATGGCCCGGTGTCTGCCTGATGTGTATGGCCCTGTGTCTGCCTGATGTGTATGGCCGTGTGTCTGCCTGATGTGTATGGCCCTGTGTCTGCCTGATGTGTATGGCCCTGTGTCTGCCTGATGTGTATGGCCCTGTGTCTGCCTGATGTGTATGGCCCTGTGTCTGCCTGATGTGTATGGCCCTGTCTGCCTGATGTGTATGGCCCTGTGTCTGCCTGATGTGTATGGCCCTGTGTCTGCCTGATGTGTATGGCCGTGTGTCTGCCTGATGTGTATGGCCCTGTGTCTGCCTGATGTGTATGGCCCGGTGTCTGCCTGATGTGTATGGCCCGGTGTCTGCCTGATGTGTATGGCCCTGTGTCTGCCTGATGTGTATGGCCCTGTGTCTGCCTGATGTGTATGGCCCGGTGTCTGCCTGATGTGTATGGCCCTGTGTCTGCCTGATGTGTATGGCCCGGTGTCTGCCTGATGTGTATGGCCCGGTGTCTGCCTGATGTGTATGGCCCGGTGTCTGCCTGATGTGTATGGCCCGGTGTCTGCCTGATGTGTATGGCCCGGTGTCTGCCTGATGTGTATGGCCCGGTGTCTGCCTGATGTGTATGGCCCTGTGTCTGCCTGATGTGTATGGCCCTGTGTCTGCCTGATGTGTATGGCCCGGTGTCTGCCTGATGTGTATGGCCCTGTGTCTGCCTGATGTGTATGGCCCTGTGTCTGCCTGATGTGTATGGCCCTGTGTCTGCCTGATGTGTATGGCCCGGTGTCTGCCTGATGTGTATGGCCCGGTGTCTGCCTGATGTGTATGGCCCGGTGTCTGCCTGATGTGTATGGCCCTGTGTCTACCTCACTGTGCCCACTGCCATCACCATCTGTCTGTGTGGAGACTTGTGTGATCCGATAGTTGAAATTTTACATACAATTTTGGAAGCCATCTATATCTATGTGTATGTGTCCTGCCTAGGAAATAGTGTGAGCATGAAACAGACAAGACTCTTTTTGTTCATTGCAGCTGCTAAGGAACTAACCCATGGCTCGCTTAGACTAGTTTTATATAACTTACAGTTTTGTACATGACTATATTTCTTCTCTTTTGTAAGAAACAGAAAATATGCAACTTTACTTTCATTTTGCCACTCCTTACTCACCTGATTCAGCCTTGTAGCTTTTTCCTCTGCCATCAGACGGAAATACATTTAAAGGGTGAAGCTTTGACGCCACAGATGAGGTCCCGTCTGAGTCACAGGAGCTGCTTAAGACACTCACAGACAAAGGCTTCAGGTGAGGCGCTTATTTCAGAAAGTCGATAACCGCCACAAACAAAAAACAGAAAATGGCTTCAAAGTTTTTCTATGTTCAAAATGTCATATCTTTTAATCTTTGAAGGGGAGCGTCACACAAATATTTCTGGAAATATTCGTGTGACGCTCCCCTTCAAAGATATGACATTTTGAACATACAGTAGAAAAACTTTGAAGCCATTTCCGCAGTTTTTTGTTTGGCGGTTATGGACTTTCTGAAATAAGCGCCTCAAGTTCAGCTTCAAGTGTTGCAGAAATGTTGGTGTTGCGTCTGCTCCAAAGGGGGCAATAATTATTAGGATTATGAGTGAGTTATTGTTTCCTATTAAGTAGATGTATTTTGGGTAGTACCTTATGCATGTCCCGTGAAGTCAATGCCGACCTCAAACAAATCCCTTTCAGAACAACTACGACCCAACACTTTACGAGACTTTCTCAAGCCGATAAACTAATACTTTCTCAAGGTGATATACTAATACATTCATATAAGCTTGATACAAAGAATACATTTATTGTGGCAAATCACATTAGTTTAAATAGCTTAGAAATATTGCAAAAAAAATGTCCTTGAAAGAACAGTGAATTAACATAATTCAACTAAATGTAGCATTAGTATCTGAGATTACAGCTGCTGTCCTGACTACAGAGATGACTAGATTCTGAATGTTTTGAGCATTAATCTCAACACTCAACTAAACCACAGATCTTATAAATCTACTGAAGAATACCCCAAACACACTCCACCACTTACACGATAGCATGGATAAAGCTACTCACACAACAGGCTGTAAACCCGTCACTACGCCACCTTGTAACAATTCAAAACACTGATTTGTGACACCACCTACACCCCAGCCCGTCACCCTTGCCTACACCACAGATCTGTCACGTTCTCCCGGAATCCCCCTCCTTCTCCCTGGAAAATTTAACCTCCTTCCTCCAACAAATCCACATACTGCTGTAACATTCCGTTCCTTCCCCTTCCCTCACCGTTTCACTATTTTTCTATAACCCCTCCCCTTTTTATGCTTTGCCATAGTGCCACATGACCTCTGATGTCTGGCACATTCCCTTTCATTTGGCATGAAATCAACACAACACGAGGTACAGGTTAGAGTGGACACGGGTCATGATTTCTTACCCCAACCTTCAAATAAGCTGCCTCCTGATCCCTACCACTCATGACACTCGATAACAGGCAGGACCAAATGTCTCTGCCTCTGTTTGCCGTGGTGTGTCTAGCGGGCTCGTTGTGACCTAACACTTCAATACACTGCCATTCTTCTTACTTTACTGTCGGGTAAGCTGAGAAATGCTTGAATGCTACCATAGAAAAATGTTTGTTAAGATATAAAAAAGGGAATAAAGATGTGAAAATAAACTGCTGTGTGAAGACGACTGGCTTTAGGAGGCCAGCGAGATGCACAGTGCTTCTAGGAATGCATGTAACCCCACTAAGCGATGGCCTGACACTGCCACCACAGACACTAACAACTATATGAATCACAAGCACAGACACTTTCCTCAACAAAGCCAAAGAAATGGTCTCCATGCTGCTGCCATTGTAATATCGAAAGATCACAATTTGAGTGTCTTGTGTCAAAAAATCATTGTGAAACTGAGAAAGGAACCCCAGTTATGTACACTATATATATAAATAACTCATAAATACCCCAGTGATGATACACCCTTCCCATCACGGCCTAGAGATACAAGCAGGTATAGGTTGTCCCGTCAGAGCCCTCGCCTGCTTCGTACAGTGGAAAGTTAAGTACTACAAAAATTAATTGGGACCCGAGCCTTACCTCCTCTCTGCTAAAGATATGGTGACTCTTTTTACTAACTTTTTTTGACTTGACATTTTCTGACGACTTTTTCTGACGACTTTTTCTGACTTTACTTTTTCTGACGACTTTTTCTGACTTTACTTTTTTTTACCTGGCTTTTTATTCACTTTTTGTATGACGAGGCACTTAGACAAGATAAAGAAACCTATATCTTGTCACCTTTCTTGGCCGACTTGCCGTGTTTGGGGCGCGGAATGCCGGACTTCTTCCTGCGCGGCTTGGTGGCGGGGGGCGTGGTGGGGGCGGGCGGGGGACGCGTGTACACCTCGGGGCTGTACGTCTTGTACACCTCCCACATCTCACTCTCCTGGTTCTGTTGACACATGTACGCACACATTAACAATAAGTTAATTTCTAGATGAACACAGAACTTCCTTTGGTGAACGAAACTATTTTTTTCTGGTGAGTTTAGATGTGTTTTAAATGAATCTGCTAACCGTTTCTGTCGCAAATTACTTTTTTTTGTGTGTGATTTGTTACAAAAAATGACAAATTGAACCTAACCTACCTTTACCTAACATAACCTAAATCAAACCTAACCTATACTTAACCTAACCGAACCTTTACCTAAAAAAAAAAAAAGTGATTTGCGACAGAAACGGTTAGCAGATTAATTCAAAACGCATCAAAACTCACCAGAAAAAAATAGTTTCGTCCACCCAAGTGAATTCGGTGTTCATCTGGAATAATACCAACAATAGTCGGCCTTTTGTTACTTCTTATTGTTTGCCCTTAGCCAGTCCTTTGTGATGTAAACAAAGAAATAGTCTACATGTCCACAAACACATACCAACAATTCCTTTTAAAATAGCCTTCAAGAATGACACACAGCAAAATTAATGAGTCATGTGAAAGTATTACAAGAATGTGTGTGAGTCCAGGTAAGTTGTGACAAGACTTAGGCAAAAAAGTAATGCATTAAATGACTTTCTGAGTCATAGAAATTTAGTCCATAGAAATACTACTACAAATAAAAAAAAAAGCTAGTTAAAGCCACAAAAATTAAGTCATAACTAAACAAACAAAAAGTATCTGAAATTCTGTCCTATAAATGATCCTACAAACAAAAAGTATCTGAAATTCTGTCCTTACAATGATACTACAAACAAAAAGTATCTGAAATTCTGTCCTTACAATGATCCTACAAACAAAAAGTATCTGAAATTCTGTCCTTACAATGATCCTACAAACAAAAAGTATCTGAAATTCTGTCCTTACAATGATACTACAAACAAAAAGTATCTGAAATTCTGTCCTTACAATGATCCTACAAACAAAAAGTATCTGAAATTCTGTCCTTACAATGATACTACAAACAAAAAGTATCTGAAATTCTGTCCTTACAATGATCCTACAAACAAAAAGTATCTGAATTCTGTCCTTACAATGATCCTACAAACAAAAAGTATCTGAAATTCTGTCCTTACAATGATCCTACAAACAAAAGTATCTGAAATTCTGTCCTTACAATGATCCTACAAACAAAAAGTATCTGAAATTCTGTCCTTACAATGATCCTACAAACAAAAAGTATCTGAAATTCTGTCCTTACAATGATCCTACAAACAAAAAGTATCTGAAATTCTGTCCTTACAATGATACTACAAACAAAAAGTATCTGAAATTCTGTCCTAATAATTGATCCTACAAACAAAAAGTATCTGAAATTCTGTCCTTATAATGATCCTACAAACAAAAGTATCTGAAATTCTGTCCTAATAATTAATCCTACAAACAAAAAGTATCTGAAATTCTGTCCTTATAATTGATCCTACAAACAAAAAGTATCTGAAATTCTATCCTTACAATGATACTACAAACAAAAAGTATCTGAAATTCTGTCCTAATAATTGATCCTACAAACAAAAAGTATCTGAAATTCTGTCCTTACAATGATCCTACAAACAAAAAGTATCTGAAATTCTGTCCTTACAATGATCCTACAAACAAAAAGTATCTGAAATTCTGTCCTTACAATTAATCCAACAAACAAAAAGTATCTGAAATTCTGTCCTTACAATGATCCTACAAACAAAAAGTATCTGAATTCTGTCCTTACAATGATCCTACAAACAAAAAGTATCTGAAATTCTGTCCTAATAATTGATCCTACAAACAAAAAGTATCTGAAATTCTGTCCTTATAATGATCCTACAAACAAAAAGTATCTGAAATTCTGTCCTAATAATTAATCCTACAAACAAAAAGTATCTGAAATTCTGTCCTTATAATTGATCCTACAAACAAAAAGTATCTGAAATTCTATCCTTACAATGATACTACAAACAAAAAGTATCTGAAATTCTGTCCTAATAATTGATCCTACAAACAAAAAGTATCTGAAATTCTGTCCTTACAATGATCCTACAAACAAAAAGTATCTGAAATTCTGTCCTTACAATGATCCTACAAACAAAAAGTATCTGAAATTCTGTCCTTACAATTAATCCAACAAACAAAAAGTATCTGAAATTCTGTCCTTACAATGATCCTACAAACAAAAAGTATCTGAAATTCTGTCCTTACAATGATCCTACAAACAAAAAGTATCTGAAATTCTGTCCTTACAATTAATCCAACAAACAAAAAGTATCTGAAATTCTGTCCTTACAATGATCCTACAAACAAAAAGTATCTGAAATTCTGTCCTTACAATTAATCCTACAAACAAAAAGTATCTGAAATTCTGTCCTTACAATGATCCTACAAACAAAAAGTATCTGAAATTCTGTCCTTACAATGATACTACAAACAAAAAGTATCTGAAATTCTGTCCTAATAATTGATCCTACAAACAAAAAGTATCTGAAATTCTGTCCTTATAATGATCCTACAAACAAAAAGTATCTGAAATTCTGTCCTAATAATTAATCCTACAAACAAAAAGTATCTGAAATTCTGTCCTTATAATTGATCCTACAAACAAAAAGTATCTGAAATTCTATCCTTACAATGATACTACAAACAAAAAGTATCTGAAATTCTGTCCTAATAATTGATCCTACAAACAAAAAGTATCTGAAATTCTGTCCTAATACTTGATCCTACAAACAAAAAGTATCTGAAATACTGTCCTAATAATTGATCCTACAAACAAAAAGTATCTGAAATTCTGTCCTTATAATTGATCCTACAAACAAAAAGTATCTGAAATTCTGTCCTTATAATTGATCCTACAAACAAAAAGTATCTGAAATTCTATCCTTACAATGATACTACAAACAAAAAGTATCTGAAATTCTGTCCTAATAATTGATCCTACAAACAAAAAGTATCTGAAATTCTGTCCTTATAATTGATCCTACAAACAAAAAGTATCTGAAATTCTATCCTTACAATGGTCCTACAAACAAAAAGTATCTGAAATTCTGTCCTAATAATTGATCCTACAAACAAAAAGTATCTGAAATTCTGTCCTAATAATTGATCCTACAAACAAAAAGTATCTGAAATTCTGTCCTAATAATTGATCCTACAAACAAAAAGTATCTGAAATTCTGTCCTAATAATTGATCCTACAAACAAAAAGTATCTGAAATTCTGTCCTAATAATTGATCCTACAAACAAAAAGTATCTGAAATTCTATCCTTACAATGATACTACAAACAAAAAGTATCTGAAATTCTGTCCTAATAATTGATCCTACAAACAAAAAGTATCTGAAATTCTGTCCTTACAATGATACTACAAACAAAAAGTATCTGAAATTCTGTCCTAATAATTGATCCTACAAACAAAAAGTATCTGAAATTCTATCCTTACAATGATACTACAAACAAAAAGTATCTGAAATTCTGTCCTAATAATTGATCCTACAAACAAAAAGTATCTGAAATTCTGTCCTTACAATGATACTACAAACAAAAAGTATCTGAAATTCTGTCCTAATAATTGATCCTACAAACAAAAAGTATCTGAAATTCTGTCCTTACAATGATCCTACAAACAAAAAGTATCTGAAATTCTGTCCTTACAATGATACTACAAACAAAAAGTATCTGAAATTCTGTCCTTACAATGATACTACAAACAAAAAGTATCTGAAATTCTGTCCTTACAATGATACTACAAACAAAAAGTATCTGAAATTCTGTCCTTACAATGATACTACAAACAAAAAGTATCTGAAATTCTATCCTTACAATGATACTACAAACAAAAAGTATCTGAAATTCTGTCCTAATAATTGATCCTACAAACAAAAAGTATCTGAAATTCTGTCCTTACAATGATACTACAAACAAAAAGTATCTGAAATTCTGTCCTAATAATTGATCCTACAAACAAAAAGTATCTGAAATTCTGTCCTTACAATGATCCTACAAACAAAAAGTATCTGAAATTCTGTCCTTACAATGATACTACAAACAAAAAGTATCTGAAATTCTGTCCTTACAATTAATCCTACAAACAAAAAGTATCTGAAATTCTGTCCTTACAATTAATCCTACAAACAAAAAGTATCTGAAATTCTGTCCTTACAATTAATCCTACAAACAAAAAGTATCTGAAATTCTGTCCTTACAATTAATCCTACAAACAAAAAGTATCTGAAATTCTGTCCTTACAATGATACAGGTTGAAGTTCCCAAACTCGGCAACCTCGGGACCAGCGCCGAGCCGAGTAATGGAATTTTCCGACTTTTAGAACGTAGATATATTAAGGGGAAAAAAAGCATGAAAATCAGACAAAAGGTCAATTTTCTCAGAAATAGTTAACACATTGTTCTTCTTTTCTTTTCACTTCCACCAGTAGGTGTTCCTGGACGTTTGGGAGCCATAATACCAATAACAGACCTGTAGAAGTACACAAAATAACAGTGTACACAACTCTACAGTCACAACACCACTATAATAACAACAAACAAATCGGCGGGAGAAACCAAGCGGCCTAGTGTGGTGGCACCCAGCGGCCGACCCAGCAACTACGCTCCGGGTTTTGGGTGTTCTGCCGTGTTTTGGAAAATCCGGAACCATAGCCGAGTTTTGGGTGTTGCCGAGTCTTGGGATGCCGAGTTTGGGAACTTCAACCTGTACTACAAACAAAAAGTATCTGAAATTCTGTCCTAATAATTGATCCTATAAACAAAAAGTATCTGAAATTCTGTCCTAATAATTGATCCTACAAACAAAAAGTATCTGAAATTCCTTCCTAATAATTGATCCTACAAACAAAAAGTATCTGAAATTCTGTCCTTATAAAAGCTCCTGCCTTCCGTAACCTCTCGACGGAACAAACACAAACACGTACCAGGTTTTCCTTCTCACCGTCACCTTCATCCAGTTGTTTCCTCATGTTGTTACCGGTGTACGCCACACACTTCAGCTGCCACTCCCCGATGTCCTCGTTCCAGTGCACGTAACGCTCTATCATCTCCTGGTGAGGGGCGGGACAGGGATAGGGTTAGGTGTGTGTGTGCGTGTGTGTGTGTGTGTGTTTACTTAGTTGAAGCATATACTGAGCTATACTCGTGAGGTCATATCTGTATTTATCTAGTTTTTAAATGATGCAATTATTTTCTTCTAGTGTGTGTGTGTGTACTGAGAGTTACATTTCTATACAAAGTAAACCTGAGTGGCTTGCCAGGTAATTATAAAGTCATATCTCCATATCTGTATTTATCTAGATTTTTCCTTAAATGATGCTTCCTCTAGTGTGTGTATCTTCTGTGAATTATATTATAAGTAAGTAAATAAATATGTAATTAAGTATAAGTAAGTCATTATAAGTAGACAGGAGTGGCTTGCCTGGTAGTCACAGGGAATGAAAGAGTCAATAATGAGCTGGTGCAGTTTGTGTTCCCGTGAGAGGTGACGCACAGACTCCAGCAGCGACTCCATCTCCCTCTGGTGCTCGGCCTGCATGTCGCCCAGCTCAGACTTGGCCGCCATCAGCAGCGTCCACACCTTCTTCAGCTTGCGTGTCTTCCCGGCAGCTTCCTCCTGCAGGCTGGTGTACCGCTCCTCAAGGTCGATCCTCTCAGCTGCCTTCTGTGTGATGGCGCGCCGCAGCTGCTCCTCGTGTTTCCGCCGCTCCTCCAGCTCCTTGGCGGACTCGTCAAGAAGCCGCTCCTGCTCCTCCGCCTTCTCCAGCAGGTTCTCGCCGCCCACCAGGATCTTGCGTTCCAGTCCCTGAAGGCGCTGTTTGAGGGCCTCCTGCTCCTTCCTGCAACAAGAGAAAGTTATGAACAAATATTCTTTGAGATGCAACCATAATAGTTTTTTTTTTTTTTTTTTTTTACGTTGGAGCCTAAAGCGTCTGTAGGCTATTTTTTTCTTTTGAGGGCTCAGGTGGTTGGCCCTCGCTTGACTACACAAATATACAAATAATACCTAATTGATGGTCACAAGAAAAAAATGTGCTCGACAGCATTGCAATCAAATACGCTATTAGTGACGATGGATTGAGTGTCGTCTAAACCAAGAAGCAAGAGAATGATATGTTAGCCATCCCTTTCTCCTCTCTCTCTCCCTTTCCATGCTCTCTCTCATCCCTATCCCCACTCTTTCTATCTCTCTCTCTTTCCACACACTCTCTCTCTCTTTCTCACCCTTTCTCCTCTCTCTCTCCCTTTCCCCACTCTTTCTATCCCTCTCTTCCTTTCCCCGCTCTCTCTCATCCCTTTCCCCGCTCTCTTTCTCCTCTCACTCTCCCTTTCCATGTTCTTTCTCATCCCTTTCGCACTCTCTTTCTATCTCTTTCTTTCTCTCTCTCCTTGACTTACAGTGCTTTCTTCACCTCCTTCTCGTGCTTGTCCAGGTCACTCTTGACTCTGTTCCTCTCCTCCTCCTCCAAGTCCTTCCCCTCCGCCAACGTCTTCCTCTCCTCCTCAATCTTCTTCCTGATCAATTCCACCTGTCAAAGAGGAAATGGGAGACATGAAAAAATATGAATAAACATGAGGAAAAAATAATAAACAGGAGGAAAAAATGGGAGAAAATGAATAAATAGGATGAATAAACAGGAGGAAAAAATGGGAGAAAATTAATAAATAGAATGAAAAAAATGGGAAAAATGAATAAATAGGATGAAAAAACGGGAGAAAATGAATAAATAGAATGAAAAAACTGGAGAAAATGAATAAACAGGAGGAAAAAATGAATAAACAGGAGGAAAAAATGAATAAACAGGAGGAAAAAATGAATAAACAGGAGGAAAAAATGAATAAACGAGGAAAAAATGAATAAACGGGGAAAAAATGAATACAGGAGGAAAAAAATAATAAACAGTTGGAAAAAATGGGAGAAAATGAATAAACAGGAGGAAAAAATGAATAAACGGGGAAAAAATGAATAAACAGGAGGAAAAAATGAATAAACAGGAGGAAAAAATGAATAAACGGGGAAAAATGAATAAACAGGAGGAAAAAATGAATAAACAGGAGGAAAAAATGAATAAACAGGAGGAAAAAATGAATAAACGGGGAAAAAATGAATAAACAGGAGGAAAAAATGAATAAACAGGAGGAAAAAATGGGAGAAAATTAACAAACAGGAACAAATGGGAGAAAATGAATTAACAGGAAAAAATGGGAGAAGATAAACACATGAGAAAAATATAATGGGATAATTAGTGGCAAGAACGATAGAGGAGGAAAGGAAAGAAAAATCTGATAGCTTCTACCTGTGAGAGGGGGAATGGGAGACATGAAAAAAAATGAATAAACAGGAGGAAAAAATGGGATAAGACAAACACATGAGAAAGATTGAATAGGATATATAAGTAGTGGAAAGAACACTGGAGGAGGAAAGGAAAAAAATGGGTCAGAGTAATTTAAGACAGGTCAACCATCTCTTTAAAGGAAACTGACTTTGTTCAAACTTATTTTCCTGCTGATAGAAATGTTACTCTTACCTCTTCCTCTTTTAGTTTCTTCTTATTTTCCTGCTGATAGAAATGTTACTTACCTCTTCCTCTTTTAGTTTCTTCTTATTTTCCTGCTGATAGAAATGTTACTCTTACCTCTTCCTCTTTTAGTTTCTTCTTCTTCTTATTTTCCTGCTGATAGAAATGTTACTCTTACCTCTTCCTCTTTTAGTTTCTTCTTATTATTATTATTTTCCTGCTGATAGAAATGTTACTCTTACCTCTTCCTCTTTTAGTTTCTTCTTCTTATTATTATTTTCCTGCTGATAGAAATGTTACTCTTACCTCTTCCTCTTTTAGTTTCTTCTTCTTCTTCTTCTTTGTTTTCTCTTCTCCCTCCTGCTCCTCCTCTTCTGACTCGTCGCCTTCATCTTCATCTGGGCAGAGAATTAATAATCTCATCAGTGTCATTGACCTTCACACAAAAAATGAATAAACAGGATGAAAAAATAATAAACAGGATGAAAAAATAATAAACAGGATGAAAAAATGGGAGAAAATGAATAAACAGGAGGAAAAAATGGGAGAAAATGAATAAATAGAATGAAAAAACGGGAGAAAATGAATAAACAGGAGGAAAAAATGGGAGAAAATGAATAAACAGGAGGAAAAAAAAATGGGAGAAAATGAAATAAAATAGAATGAAAAACAAAAAAAAAAAAAAAAAACGGGAAGAAAAGAATAAACGGAGGAAAAAAATGGGAGAGGGGAAAATGAATAAACAGGAGGAAAAAAAAAAAATGGGAGATAATTAATAAACAGGCAGGAAAAAATAAAGGGAGAAGAAAATGAATCAAAAACAGGCGGAAAAAAAAAATGGAGAAAATGAATAAACAGGAGGAAAAAATGGGAGAAAATGAATAAACAGGAGGAAAAAATGGGAGAAAATGAATAAACAGGAGGAAAAAATGGGAGATAATGAATAAACAGGAGGAAAAAATGGGAGAAAATGGAATAAAATAGAATCGAAAAAAAACACGGAGGAGAAAAGAATAAACAGGATGAAAAAAACAAAAAATAGGGAGAAGAAAATGAATAAAACAGGAGGAAAATAAAAAAAAAATGGAGAAAAATGAATAAATAGATGAAAAAAAAAAAACGGTGAGAAAATGAATAAACAGGAGGAAAAAATGGTTGAGAGAGACGAGAGAGAAGGAGAAAATGAATAACACGGAGGAAAAAAAAAAAAAATGGGAGGAAAATGAAATAATAAACGAGGAAAAAAAAAAAAATGGGAGGAAAAGAAAATGAATAAACAGGAGGAAAAAAAAAAAAAGAAAAAAAATGGGAGGAAAATGCAATTAAACAGAGGAAAAAATGGGAGAAAGAAAATGAATAAACAGGAGGAAAAAAAACAAAAGAGCACAGCCTAAAGCGGCTATTACAGGGCACTATTCTGCTCAGGGTGAAGCAGATTTTCATGAGCAGTTGAGGGGATTTTGCGTCGATGAAAGCCTGTTTGGTGATTGAGCAAAAACAGAGGAAATACTTCGAAGCTATTTCTTGATCGTCATTTGACGTGAGCAAAAACGTTTTCTGTTATAAAGGACCCGGGGAAATTAGGGATGACTATATTTATTTATTGCAAGACTCATTTTCTTCTAAAACTCTTCAAAACAGACATCAACATGCCTGCTGAATGACAGACGGATGGAAAGCTTACTGATTGACTTAGTCAGGCTACATATATGGAAGCATATATAGCCCTTTATTTGTTAAAAAAACATTAAAACAAGAAAAAATACACCTACAAGAAGTGAGAACCTAAGTATTTATTTACGGTGATATCACAGGCGACAGGTGTGTTGCGAGGCGCGTACAGGTGTGTAGTGACAGTGTGGTGTATATGGTCAAAGCGAGAGGAGGCTAAGAGTGCAGTGTTACAGCCAACCGAGTGTGTGTGTCTGACCTAAAGAGCGAACGGTAGTTCTCGTCCAAATATAACGGCGTTCAGCCCCGTACCACCACGGCCCACGGTGTACGGCGCGAGGCCACCAGTGGTCAATAGAAGCTACTCACAGGGGATTACAGGAAGTTAATGAATCAAAAAGCTTTGGCCTAATCAAACAAAACTCTTAATTAGGTATATGCATTGAAAGTAGTTAAGTTTCGTACATGATTTTTGTGAGTATTTTCCTATCATACCTGGTGTCAGTCGTAACTTAGTAGTCAAGTTCAAACTCTTCGTGAGTGTACGAAACGACTAGGGTGTCATATAGACTACGAAACAACTTTTGGTAAAATGGACGAGAGTTTCGCACGGTCAGGGTTCAGAGCCACCAACTTATTTTGGTAAAACTTTCGGAAGAAGGTCCTTCACCCCTCTATCTTTTTTTCTTCCCCCTATAGCCAACAAGCGTGGAGAATGGCGGGAATACGGGGTTTTTGGGTGAGGGAAGCAAATAAAAGTGATTATGGCTCCCAAAAAAATCACTCAAAGTCACTAAAGTAAAAACTAACCTAACCTAACCTTAACCACAAAGTAATACCTAAACCTAACCTTAACCACAAATTACATAAACCTAACCTAACCTTAACCACAACGTATTACCTAACCTAACCTAACCTTAACCACAAAGTATACCTAACCTAACAAACCTTAACCACAAAGAGACCTAACCTAACCTAACTTAAACCAACAAAGTATGAACTTAACCTAACCTTAACCACAAAGATACCTAAACTAAATCTAACCTAACCTTAACCACAAAGTATACCAACCTAAACTAACGAACCTTAACCACAAAGATACATAACCTTAGCCACAAGTATACCTAAACTAACCTAACCTTAACCACAAAGTAGACCTACCTAACCTAACATAACCACAAAGTATACCTAACTAACTAACCTTAACCTACAAAGTATACCTAACCTAACCTAAACCTAACCAACAAAGTATACTAAACCTTAACCACAAAGTATACCTAACCACACCTAACCTAACCTTAACCACAAATATACCTCAACTAACCTACACTGGACTATAATTTTCTGATGGCACCTCATATTTCATAGCGTGCCGTGTGGGTTAACCAAGGCTGAGGCACGCTGGAACCTTTACAGATGGAAGCTTTACAATAAGCATAACAATACAGTGCGGGAGTTCATTTCATCAAAGCCGGAAGGATGAGTTCCAAAGTATTTTCCATCTTTTTTCTGGCTAAATAGGGATTGTTCTAATGGAGAGTTTTATTTTGCGCAACCCCCCCCCCCCCAAATGTAAGTAATGAAACCTACTACTAACCTTATAGGTTTTAATGAAACTTAAGCCTACCTTAAAGGTTTTAATGAACCTAACGAACCTTAAAGGTTTAATGAAACCTAACCTAAACCTTATAGGTTGTAATGAAACCTAACCTAATGGGCGATATTACACGGGCAACTTTTCTGACTCAGTGAGCAAGCCTGCTCACTGAGCAGATTTCAGAGCTGCTCAACGAAACTATTACAAGGTTGATCTGTGTGGGGGGTTTTTTTGTTTGATGATCAAAATGCAACAGACCTGAGTGCGGTAGGGTAATGATACAAATGATCATTAGCGCTTCCTAATAAGGCGGTGCTTGTGGTAATGGAGATAGCTCTATTTGCGCAAAAAAAAAAAAAAAAAAAAAAGTATACTTTGGGTTAAAGTTAGGTTAGGTTTCATTAAAACCATAAGGTTAGGTTAGGTTTCATTAAAACCTTTAAGGTAGGTTAGGTTCATTAAAACTCTTTAAGGTAGGTTAGTTTCATAAAACCTATAAGGTTAGGTTAGGTTTCAGATTCATTTGGGGGGGGGGGGTCTTGCGCAAAATAAAACTCTCCATTAGAACAAGCACCATCTGTAGGCCAAGAAAAAATAGGGAAATACTGTGTGAACTCATCCTTCCGGCTTTGACTGAAATGAACTACCGCACTGTATTGTATGCTTATTGTTACTTCACATCTGTAACAAGTGTTCCATCGTTGCGCTCAGCCTTGGTTAACCCACACGGCCTGGGGGCGCTATGAAAATAGAGGTTGCCTCAAAAAATTAAAGTCCAGTTAGGGACAGGTTTAGGTATACTTTGTGGTTAAGGTTAGGTTAGGTAGGTTAGGTATACTTGTGGTTAGGGTAGGTATACTTTGTGGTAAGGTCGGATAGGTTAGGTATTAATTTGTTGGTTAAGGTTAGGTTAGTTAGGATATTTGTGGTAAGGTTTAGGTTAGGTTAGGTAACTTTGTGGTTTAGGTTAGGTTATGTAGGTATACCTTGTGGTTAAGGTCAGGATACATTTGTGGTTAAGGTTAGGTTAGGTTAGGTATACTTGTGGTAAGGTTAGGTTAGGTTAGGTTAGGTTATACTTGTGGTTAAGGGTTAGGTAGGTATACTTTAGTGGTTAAGGGTAGGTAGTTAGGTATACTTGGGTTACGTTAGGTAGTTAGGATACTTTGTGGTTACGGTTAGGTAGGTTAGGTTAGGTATACTTGTGGGTAGGTTAGGTTAGGTTAGACTTTACTTATAAGTGACTGTTGATGATTTTTGGGGGAAGCCATAAATCACTTTAGTTTTGCTTCCCTCACCAAAAACCCCGTATTCCCGCCAAGTCTCCACGCTTGTTGGCTATAGGGGGGAAGAAAAAAAGATGAGGGAGTGAAGGAATTATTCCAAAGTTTACCAAAATAGTTGGTCGGTCTCTGAAAAAAACAACGCGAAACTCTCGTCCATTATTACCAAAAGTGTTTCGGTAGTCTATATTGAAACCATAGCCGTTTCGTACACTCCAGCGAAGAGTTGAACTGACTACGAGAATACGAAATGACCACCAGGTATATGTACGAAAAATACCAAAAATCAGTGTACGAAAACTCAACTACTTTCAATTCAATATACCTAATTAAGAGTTGTTTTTGATAGGGCCAAGGCTTTGATTCATTTAAATTCACTGAATCCCTGTGAGTAAGAGGTAGCTTCCTATGGACCAACTGTGGCCAGCGCAGTACCCGTGGCAGTGGTGGTACGGGGGGCTGTACGCGTTATAGTGCCAGAGAAACTACCGCGTTCGCTCTTTTAGGTCAGACACCCACACTCGGGTGCTACAATGCAATCTTAGACTCTCTCGCTTTACCATATACACACACCTGTCACTACACACCTGTTACCCGGCCTCGAACATCACACCTGGTCGCCTGTCGTATCACGTAAATAAATGACTTGGTCTACTTCTTAGGTGTTGTTTTCTTTTTTAATGTTTTTTAACAAAATAAAGAACCAGCTATATATGTTCAATATGTAGCATGAATAAGTCAATCAGTAAGCTTTCCATCTCGTTGCCAGTTCAGCAGGGCGATGTGATGTCTTTTTGAGAGTTTTAGAAGAGGAAAATGATCTTGCAATAAAATAATATAGTCATCCACGAATTCGTCTTTATAAAGGAAAACGTTTTTGCTCATCAAATGACGAGCAAAAATAGCTTCGAAGTAGTTCTCGGTTTGCCCCTCAACCAAACAGGCTTTCATCGAGCAAAAAAAAAAAAAAAAAAATTTTTTCCTCAAAACTGCCAGTGAAATATGCTCACTGAGCAGAATGTGCCCGTGTAATAGCCGCTTAACTCTTAACCACCAAAGTATACTTTTTTGTTTTTTTTGTTTTTGCGGCAATAAAGCATCTCCATTACAACAAGAACACCGCTTATTAGGAAGCGACTATGATCATTGTATTCATTACCGCATCAGGTCTGATATGCATTTTGCTCATCAAAACACAGATCACCGTGCCATAGTTTCGTTGAGTCAGCTACAGTGAAATCTGCTCAGTGAGCGAAGCTGCTGCACTTGAGCAGAAAAGTGCCGTGTAAATAGCTCCTTAACATAACCCCTTCAACCAGATCTTTCTTTTGATATAAAAAAATGTATGTTGTGAGCCATATAAAACGACAAAAAAGTAACTAAAATACCACATTAGTTAGTGGACAAGGATACTAAACAGGTCATATCTATAAAACATTGCTTATAGTCACTAAAAATCGTCTAATAATGGTTATATTACAATGGAAATTACGTTCTGGGCCTCGAGGGGTTAAAGGAGAGGAGGAAAAGGGCGGGAGGGAAGGTCAAGTTGTGGAGGTTTGTGAAAGTAACAAATATTTCCTACCTTGTACCTCTGTATGATGGCAGAAAAACCCCCAATTAATGTCAAAGAGCCTCTGCTATGATGTCAGGAAAAAAAGACAAAAAAATAATAAGGTCAAAGAACCTGTGTGTATTGTTGAAAAAAAAAAAAACAAAAAACGTTAGTATCTTAAAAAAAAAAAAACGGAAAAAAGAAAAAAAAGTAAAAAAACCTAGCAGTAAAAAAAAAAAAAAATTCGTACCTTCACAAACCGGAAAAAAAGCCCAAAAAAACCGTAGTCAAAAAACAAAAAAAAAAAAAACTTCGATACCTTCAAAAAAACACGGAAAAAAAAAGTCAAAAACTGCAGTCAAAAAATAAAAAAAATAAACTTTTGGTCGACCTTCAAAAAAAACGGAAAAAAAAAAAAAAAGTTAAAAAAAACTGTTAGTCCAAAAAAAAACAAAAAACCTTCGTACCTTCAAAAAAACGGAAAAAGTCAAAAACCTGCAGTAAAAAAAAAAAAAGAAAAAAAAGTGAAAATCCTTCGTACCTTGAAAAAAACCGTGGAAAAAAATAATTAAAGAACCTCTGGAAAAAAAAAAAAAATCCTTCGTACCTTGAAAAAACGGGATGAAAATTACTCTTAAAGAACCTGTGCATTGTCAAAAAAAAAAAAAAAAAAAAAAAATGTGAAAAACCTTGGTACCTTGCAGCTGGTCCCGGAGGTTCTTGATCTCGTCCTGCAGTTTGCGCAGCAGGGTGTCCTTGGCGTCCTCGTTGATCTTGGCCTTGTTGCAGATGTTCTTGGCACGGTTGGCGTAGCGGAGGGTGCTGATGGTCTCGTCGTAGTTGTAGCTCGCCGGCCCAATGTTGGCACACTGGGGGGCATGGGAGGATCAAGCAATATATTAAAAAACTGACTAAAAGACTAACACTGAATGGCCCAATGTTGGCACACTGGAGGGCATGGGAGGATCAAGCAATATATTAAAAAACTGACTAAAAGACTAACACTGAATGGCCCAATGTTGGCACACTGGAGGCATGGGAGGATCAAGCAATATATTAAAAAAACTGAATAAAAGAACACACTAACACTGAATGGCCCAATGTTAGCACACTGGGGGCCATGGGAGGAAGGAGGAGTAATGTAACAATAACCGAATAAAACAACACACTAACACAGAATGCATCACAGATCTGAAGAAGAAGAAAAAATAAACCACAACCTATGACAGTAGGGATAGAAGGATCAGGAAAAATGGAACAAAACAGATGATAAAAAAACCCACTAAAACAGAATGCATCACAGATCTGAAAAAAAAAAAAAAAATCCAGTTCCCAAGTTTCCGTAGAATAGATCCTGACGTAGGACACACACACACACACACCATGACGTAGAACACACACACACACACACACCATGACGTAGAACACACACACACATACTACCATGACGTAGAACACACACACACACATACCATGACGTCGAACACACACACACACACACACACGTACCATGACAGTCTTGGAGTTCCCCCCGAGGGAGTCCTGCAGCAGCCTGGTCAGCTTGGAGTTGCGGTAGGGGATGTGAGTGGAGCGGCCGTCCACGAGCGCCGAGATGACGTTGCCGAGCGTGGAGAGAGACAGGTTGATCTTGCTGGCCTCCTTCAGCCGCTGACCCGTCGCTCCAGTCTTGCTCTGCCTCTCTGAACCCTGGGGAGTATGAGTCACACTGTAATGGATCACTGTTATCATCACCAACAGTACAGAAGAGCATAAGAAAATAAGGAAGCTACAAGAGGCTGTGAGACCTACACGTGATAGTTCCTGTAATGGTGACTTGTTACTCTCTGACATGGAGATTTGCAATACATACATAAAATTCATATTCCCTAAGTGTCTAAAAGGCTGCTACATTAATTCAAACAACACCATGCAATTGAAATCCTGGTAAAGCAATCACACACACAAAAACAAACTTAAAAGATGACGCCAAGTGTGATATTCATTAATTTCACAACACAGTCCATAAAGTCACTACTCACAGCCAGGTCAACAAGGTGCAGCTTCCCAACCCTCCAGTGCTGCTGCCCGTCCGGGCCGCGCTCGGCACACTCAATCGTGATGGTGAAGATGGCATGGGAACGCGAGCTGTGCGTGTTCATGTTGGTGGCTCCGACCGCTCCTGGGGGGACGAGGGAAGGAAGGGGGTGATGGGAGGGGGGATGAGGGAAGGAAGGGGGTGATGGGAGGGGGGACGAGGGAAGGAAGGGGGTGATGGGAGGGGGGATGAGGGAAGGAAGGGGGTGATGGGAGGGGGGACGAGGGAAGGAAGGGGGTGATGGGAGGGGGGATGAGAGAAGGAAGGGGGTGATGAGGGAAGGAAGGGGGTGATGGGAGGGGGGACGAGGGAAGGAAGGGGGTGATGGGAGGGGGGACGAGGGAAGGAAGGGGGTGATGGGAGGGGGGATGAGGGAAGGAAGGGGGTGATGGGAGGGTGTGTTATGCAGTACAGCTCTCGCCCTCCTCACCTACCGAACTAAATAAATTGTAATCCCGAAATAAATTGTTTTAGCGAGGCGAAAAATTCCATTCTATCTTAAGGTTTCATGCTTAAAATGATGCCTGTGTTTACCTGATAATATAGTTAGCGATGATAAAATACAACTGAAATTAAGAAGAACCGTAGTGTATTCCCTTCTCCTGGCATCAAATATCAGTCAGTAAGCAGCAAGGGGTCAGGATTTTTCACCTCGTTAAAAAAAACTGACTACTTCTTGTTATCCCCCACCACCACCACACACTGTTAACCTAGTCCTTGTCCCCCCATTCCCCCCCCCCCACTCTTAGTTCTTGTCCCCCCACCACACTCTTAGTTCCTGCCCCCCCCCCCCCCACCCCCAAACTTACTGTTCTTATTTCCGAGGGTCATGATTCTGTCCATCTCCCCCGCGTTATGCACCACATGGGTCAAGAGGTCCTTCACATACACCCCTATGTCAGGTCGCTCCTTGACCTCCAGGCGCACTGACTGGTCATGGCGCAGAAGGTCACGCACCTCCTCGTTGTAAATCTCCAAGTATGAGACGCGTACCAGGAATCTTCACGGAGGGAGAGGGAAGAGGGAAAGAAGTGATGATTTGCAGGAAGGGAGTGAAGAGAGGGAAGAGGAAAAGAAGTGATGATTTGCAGGAAGGGAGAGAAGAGAGGGAAGAGGGAAAGAAGTGATGATTTGCAGGAAGGAGAGAGAAGAGAGGAAGAGGGAAAGAAGTGATGATTTGCAGGAAGGGAGTGAAGAGAGGGAAGAGGGAAAGAAGTGATGATTTGCATGGAGAGAGAAGAGAGGGAAGAGGGAAAGAAGTGATGATTTGCAGGAAGGGAGAGAAGAGAGGGAAGGGGAAAAGAAGTGATGATTTGCAGGAAGGGAGAGAAGAGAGGGAAGAGGAAAAGAAGTGATGATTTGCAGGAAGGGAGTGAAGAGAGGGAAGAGGGAAAGAAGTGATGATTTGCAGGAAGGGAGAGAAGAGAGGGAAGAGGGAAAGAAGTGATGATTTGCAGGAAGGGAGTGAAGAGAGGGAAGAGGAAAAGAAGTGATGATTTGCAGGAAGGGAGAGAAGAGAGGGAAGGGGAAAAGAAGTGATGATTTGCAGGAAGGGAGAGAAGAGAGGGAAGAGGGAAAGAAGGATGATTTGCATGGAGAGAAGAGAGGAAGAGGAAAGAAGTGATGATTGCAGGAGGGAAGAAGAGAGGGAAGAGGGAAGAAGTGATGATTGCAGGAAAGGGGAGAAGAGAGGGAAGAGGAAAGAAGTGATGATTGCAGGAAGGAGAGAAGAGAGGAAGGGGAATAGAAGTGATGATTTGCAGGAAGGGAGTGAAGAGAGGAAGAGGGAAAGAAGTGATGATTTGCAGAAAGGGAGTGAAGAGAGGGAAGGAAAGAATGATGATTTGCAGGAAGGGAGAGAAGAGAGGAAGAGGGAAAGAAGTGATGTATTGCAGGAAGGGAGAGAAGAGAGGAAGAGGGAAAAGTGATGATTTGCGGAAGGGAGGAGAGAGGGAGGAGGGAAAAAGTATGATTGCAGGGAAGGGCGAGAAGAGAGGAAGGGGAAAAGAAGTGAGATTTGCAGGAAGGGAGAGAGAGAGGAAGGGAAAAGAAGTGATGATTTGCAGAGGGGAGAAGAGGGAAAGGTAAAAGAAGTGATGATTGCATGGAGAGAGAAGAGAGGGAAGGGGAAAAGAAGTGATGATTTGCATGGAGAGAGAAGAGAGGGAAGGGGAAAAGAAGTGATGATTTGCAGGAAGGGAGAGAAGAGAGGGAAGGGGGAAAGAAGTGATGGGTTGTGAAAATAAGAAAAACAGAGAAAGAGAGGATAAATTTAGTTATATATGGAAGTAGGTCATTGAAATAAAGGGTAAATAAAAAATACCATTAAGACATGGGACAAAATGAGATTGACTAAATTCTGTCAAACTAGAATGAGGTGAGATAGGCACACAAACACTCACTTCTTATCTTCCTCGGCCTTAGCAATGTGGCCAAAGATGTGTGCGAAGGAGTTGGGAATGATGCCCTTGAGTTCCGGCACCGTCCTGACTCCCTCCATGGTGAAGGTCTTGCCTGTGCCTGTCTGTCCGTAGGCAAAGATTGTACCATTGTAGCCCTCGAGCACATTCTCCACGATGGGGCGAGCGGCTAGGTTATACACATCCACCTAAGGGCATCACATAGATTTTTATTAGTATACTACATAAGAAACCTAAGAAAATAAGGAAACAAAGAACATAAGAAAGTAAGGAAGCTACAAGAGGCTGTGAGACCTACACGTGGTAGTTCCTGTTACCATGTTACTACTCTCTAAGGAGTTTATAATTTTTTTCTGGAGGGAGAGGGAGAGGGAGAGGAGAGGGGGGGAGAGAGAGAGAGAGAGAGAGAGAGAGAGAGAGAGAGAAGAGAGAGAGAGAGAAGAGAGAGAGAGAGAGAGAGAGATGAGAGAGAGAGAGAGAGAGAGAGAGAGAGAGAGAGAGAGAGATGAGAGAGAGAGGAGAGAGAGGAGAGAGAGTAAATAAAAGACTCACCTGTTTGGAGTTTTGTCCGAACACGGAGTCGAAGGTGAACACTTTGGGCGGCTCTCCCTCCTGTGCGGCGGGGTTGGTCACGTGCAGGGAGCAGTTGAGGTCGTCGCTCTTCACCATGCTCAGGTAGCCCGCCTGGGACTCCTTCTCGCTCAGCGGCCGCACGCGCACCACCACGCGCACGTTTTCCCGCTCCCTCATCACCGCCTCTCGGTCCTTTTCCGGCTGAAATATAATTGTGTATTCATAATTTTTCATCTATAAACACTATTCATCCACATTTTCTTTACTACCGTTTTGAATGTGTTGATGCCCATGACTTGTTTGTGACAGTGTTTAGCCTGACTGATATATTACCTCTGCTTGGGTGTTATATCATGCAATACAGCCCCACACCCTTTCTGACCCCTTACATAGCCTTGAATATTGCAAGGGAACCCGTAAATTGAGGTAAAAAGCAGAAGAAAATAACATTAGTGAAGCCAGAAATACCCCATTTTTACCCATTTAGCGTGCATATATTGCCTTTGCTTGGGTGTTATATCATGCAATACAGCCCCACACCCTTTCTTACCCCTTACATAGCCTTGAATATTGCAAGGGAACCCGTAAATTGATGTAAAAAGCCTAAGAAAATAAGAGAAATAAGATAAGTGAAGCCAGAAATACCCAGTTTTTACCCAGTTTTTACCTATTTATCGTGCATATATTGCCTTTGTCAATGGGTAATATCATGCAATACAGCCCCATACCCTTTCTTACCCGTTAAATAGCCTTGAATATTGCACGGGGAGGCGTAAATTGAGGTACAAATATAAGAATAAGGGTAAATAGCTAATATGGCTACCGTGTGACTTCATCAAAAAGGATCAGAGCTTCTCTTGATCTTGACATCCAACTCGAGACTACAAATATTCCCTTCATTAATCAAAAATATCAAATAATGAATAAACCAACTCGGATAAAGTAAAATAATGATAAATAGGACTCAATAAGCCTACAAAAACAATGAAATAACGAAGAATTAATGAAATA
Source organism: Chionoecetes opilio (assembly GCA_016584305.1). NCBI lineage: Eukaryota > Metazoa > Arthropoda > Malacostraca > Decapoda > Majidae > Chionoecetes > Chionoecetes opilio. The sequence continues at coordinate 119,123 of JACEEZ010010327.1, read as the reverse complement.
TCGTGTTTTAAAAGATGGCCGAAAAAAACTCAAATTCACTATAACAAAAATCGACTTTTTAACACAGCCCTTATAATTCGTGAAAAAGATATGGGCAAATAGTGTATGATGTGTGTATCTTAATAAACAGTAACAGATCCTCGTTCAGTGTTGAAACCAAGAAGCAAGACATATTTGTTTTTTCGATAATTTGACCCTTTAAGCCACTGAGTCAGATGTATTTCTTTAGTAAACACGTGAAAAACACGTCATATAGACACACACAAACACACTGCGACTGTAGGCATAGCTAATCACACACAAAACACCTCACCGCTCATTTAGAAGGAAGAATAAGATAGACGGTAAAGTGTAAACAAAAAAACCCTAAGACAAAGAAACAAAATACACCCACCAGGCGCATAAGTAATACGTAAAACGTAGCGGGAATATTGAAATATATTAAAACACACAACAATCCCCCTATATTTAGTGTAAAAAAAAGAATTATCAACAAAATATCGGTAATTTCTACGGTGTTACTAACTGATTCAGTCATATTTCTTTTACGAAGGCCTTAAACTCGGAGACTTTTTATGGATAGTCATAAAAAGAACTGGAGTTTTGAATAAGGCTATACAATCCTAAATCGGTGCACGAATAAAAGTTATTATTCGTTTTGAAATGCGTAATTGGCACCTCGTATTCTTGGCGGCGAGCCCAGAGCCGATCAGAAGCCTCGCTACATTGACAGCCAATCAGAGGCCTCCCTACATCTCTCAGCCAATCAACGTTCAGCACCAACTGGGCCGCCATGTTTGTTGTTTACCCAAGATATACTTATTTAATGGGAAATAAGGTGAGATTTACCCTTAAATACCTTATTTATGGCATATTAGGGAAATACTTTGGAACTCATCCTTCCGGCTTTGACTGAAATTAACTACCGCACTGTATTGTATGCTTATTGTACTTCACATCTGTAAAGGTTCCAGCGTGCGCTCAGCCTTGGTTAACCCACACGGCCGCTATGAAATATGAGGTGCCTCAAAAAATTATAAGTCCAGTTAGGTTAGGTTAGGTTAGGTATACTTTGTGATTAAGGTTAGGCTAGGTTAAGTATACTTTGTGGTTAAGGTTAGGTTAAGTTAGGTATACTTTGTGGTTAAGGTTAGGTTAGGTTCGGTTAGGTATACTTTGTGGTTAAGGTTAGGTTAGGTTAGGTAAGGTATACTTTGTGGTTAAGGTTAGGTTAGGTATACTTTGTGGTTAAGGTTAAGGTTAGGTTAGGTTAGATTTTTACATATAGTGACTTTGATGATTTTTTTGGGAGCCATAAATCACTTATATTTGCTTCCCCCACCCAAAAACCCCGTATTCCCGCCAGTTCCCCAGGCTTGTTGGCTATAGGGGGAAGAAAAAAAAGATAGGGGTGAAGGACTTCTTCCAAAGTTTTACCCATATTAGTGATACTTATTATATGAGTATTCTTAGTGATAAATATATTTGTGTGTGGGATCCCCGCCCCGCAGACCTTGCTCCGCTCCTCACTGCCGTAGTATTGATGGAAACTTTGTTTGGAAACAATGTTTCCAAACTGTTTCCAAAGGTTGCAAACAATGTTTCCTATCCAGACAAAAATTTACCGACAAGTTTGTTAATGAAGGAGACGAAGTTGAAGAGGACCTATGAAGCGATAATAAACGTCAAAGATCACACAAGAGAAGCCGTGTGACGGAGGGAGGGAGGGTGACCACACAGACAGCACAGCTGAAGGGTTCGGGGAAATGTAATCATTCAATAAGCTGAAGGTTGGAAAGACTCACCGCCATATCCAGCAGGGTCACCGCGACCACAAGGCTGCAGGGGTGGCGTGGCTGTTGTCTCAAGGGTCACTGTTACTGAGGATTACAAGAACACCCACACAACACCGCCGCCTCCTACCTCCACCACCACCATGGCTGACTACCTGTCACTGGAATGTGGAGCGCGGAGGCCCATCCTGACCCGTGTCTCGTATTTCAACCATCAAACAAGCTATTTCTACATGCAAATATGACTACAAACTGAATGATTAATCTATTTGTATTATTTTAATGATATAAATGTCTTTTAAATTGTACGCCTAGATTTTACATGACGTAATAAAAAATGTCAAAACAGAAACCCAGCGAGATGAGCCATTCGTCATTGTTGACACCGACTGTCAAGAAGATCAATATTTATACTGAAAATAAACACACACACACACATATTATATATATATATATATATATATATATATATATATATATATATATATATATATATATATATATATATATATATATATGGGCGTTATCGCGATAAATTATCGCGATAAATTATCGCGATAACTATATCGGGTTATCAGTTATCCGATAATTTTTGTTCCCGCGTTATCGATTCATCGGTATCGCCGATACTTTTGGTTTCAAACTAGCGATAATCGATCATTTAATTTTTTGGTTCCAGTTTAGCACAGGGGCGAGCCGCGCGTGCCTTGGAGGCAGAAATAGGTAGGTCCGAGCTGGGAACTGAACAACGGTCTAAACCCAGCTAACCGTCTTGACGTCTTCTCAAAACGTTCGCTCAGCTTCAGTCTCTCACCAGCTGTCGGACGGGGAGGTGTTGCTTCTGCGCGCTCCCGGTTTTACGTGTTCTTTGATGATTTTTTCCCTTATGTTCCCGTGCTTCTTCCGTTCTAATTTTGTGTGCACGTGTACAGGGAGGTCCCGTTATACGAGCATTCGGTATACGAGACATCAATGATACGAGCTGAGTAAATTAGGGTCTATTTTCAATATACGATCGAAAATCCAATGATACGACATTCAAACTGGGGTGAGTAAAATTATCAAGTTCAAAATGCGCGCCCTACCACTCCAGGGCTGGACAAAGGGGGATTTGGTTGACCCCAGTGAGGTCACCCCTAGCAAGCCGTGACCTGAAGGGTAATTAAGCAGATGGCGCGGCCTGGCATTTAGGGGTAATTAGCAGGTGTGAAGCCCCAACCTTGGGACCGCAGTCAGGTCACCCCTAGCAAGGCGTGACCTGAAGGATAATTAAGCATATGGCGCGGCCTGACCTTTAGGGGTAATTAGCCAGGTGTGCGGCCCCAACGTTGGGACCCCTACACTACCTTCTCTTGTATCACGTGGCGTCCCCTACAGTACAACGTCTTTTTTGCTTGTTATACATGTTTTATGTTTAATTAATGTGCAGTTATGCTATTTTGTGTGCTATTTTCTCTTTCAGAATGCTTTTTCTACAGAATAAGTAGTACAGTGTGGGTAATATAGACGCTGTGTTTTGTTGTGTTTGCTATAGTTTAATTTAGCTTGAAAAATAAGTCTTTGATGGGGTCCTGGAACCAAACCTATATTTTACCATTTGTTATGTATTTCGCTATACGAGATTTCGCTTCACGAGTATGCCAGGTGAAACCTAACTGCTCGTATCTTCGGGACCTCCCTGTATATGAATGTATGTAATGTTACACTTGGCGTGTGTATGTCTGAGTGCATGGGTGGGGGGAAGGCTGGTTGAGTGGGTGTGTGTGTCCGTGTGGGACCAAGCGGGTGGGTAGCAACGCAGAGAGCGGGGAGGCGAGGTGTGGGCTGTGAGTGAGTGTCTGTATGAGCGGGCGGCATGTCGTCCGCGTAGGAGGGTAGCCTACACGACACACAAGGGAGGGTGACGTCATGTGCGAGAAGGAGTCTGATTGGAGTGCGCACGACGTTCCTAGAGCGTGATTGGTGGGTTAGCTGGTGGGGCAGAGCGAGCAGGGTGGAGAGGAAAACAGAGGGGATGTAGCTAGGGACGAGCAGAGTGTCTCGCGTCGAGCAGAGCGCCGGCGCCTGAAGGCGCCTCGCCTTCGTCAGGAGGAATCTGAGTGCCTCGCCTTGAGCCAGCGTACCTCGTCAGTAGTCATGTGCCTTTAGTGAAGCCTTGTGTGTTGGTTATTAGAGGAGCACAGAGCGTGCCAAGTGTAACTGAGTGTTTGTTCCTTTGGCTACGCCGTCAGGCAGTTGTGTATTGTGTTGACCTCCGTTATTAAAATAGAGAATTGTACAGTGAGTGTTCAATGTTCCTCTATTCGCCTTGTTATTGACTACGTGTTACACACCGATTGCTCGCCCAGGTTAGTCTACCGAACCCTTCTACAGGAGGGAAGTTAAGGGGTTACGTGGCCGCGCCTTTGGGGGTAAATTAAGACAGGTAAGTCTTTGAGGTACGAGGGCGGCGCGCAACAGTACTATTCGGTGCTATTCTTTAATATCCGTTTATTAACGTTTTGAACACTTACGCCCCTATTCTAAACTGATCCTATTTTCATTGTAATTTAGTAGTGCTTTACTATTTTATAGTATTATAGTATTGAATTAGTGATGGTGTCGCAAGAGACTGTGCCCGCATCAAGCCAAGGAGACTCAGCGGAGTCCAGCGCAGCGGTGGAGCGCTTGTTCTGCCTTGGCAAGGACATCAACAGGGCCAAGAGGAGCTCCCTGTCTGATGAAAATTTCAACATGCTCATGTTTATGAAGGGGAACATGCTGCAGAACCTGGTCTAGACTGTGGCTGTGCAAAAGACATTTTTAGTAATTTAAACTTTCAAATGTAGTTATTTTACTTAAAAACAGTACTTTTCATTAGTGAAGAGACAGGATAAACATTAAATTTAGAAGATATTAGTGTGCAAAAGGTAAATGAAGGGTTTTCTAACAGTTTACTGATAGCATTTAAGATTTTTCATTTAAAATATCAATATCGTTATTGCTAGTATCGGATTTATCGGTTATCGCCTTATCGGGCGATACATTTATCGCCAGTTATCGATTATTGGTTATCGCCGATAAGGTTATCGTTATCGATTTATCGGTTATCGTGATAATTTTTTTCGTTATCGCGCCCACCTATGTATATAGTATATACACACATATATATATATTATATATATATATATATATATATATATATATATTATATATTCATATATATATATATATATATATATATATATATATATATATATATATATATATATATATATACAATACAGTATATATATATATATATATATATATATATATATATATATATATATATATATATATATATATATAATATATATATATATATATTATATATATATATATATATATATATATATATATATATATATATATATATATAGGGAGGTCCCGTTATACGAGCATTCGGTATACGAGAATCCGATGATACGAGATGTGTAAATTAGGGTCTATTTTTAATATACGAGATCGAAATTCCAATGATACGACATTCAAACTGGGGTGAGTAAAATTATCAAGTTCAAAATGCGCGCCCTACCACTCCCAGGCTGGACAAAGGGGGATTTGGTTGACCCCAGTGAGGTCACCCCTAGCAAGCCGTGACCTGAAGGGTAATTAAGCATATGGCGCGGCCTGACATTTAGGGGTAATTAGCAGGTGTGCAACCCCAAGCTTGGGACCGCAGTCAGGTCACCCCTAGCAAGGCTTGACCTGAAGGGTAATTAAGCATATGGCATGGCCTGACCTTTAGGGGTAATTAGCAGGTGTGCGGCCCCAACCTTGGGACCTCTACACTACCCTCTCTTGTATCACGCGGCGTCCCCTACATTACAGTCTTTTTTGCTTGTTATGCATGTTTTATGTTTAATTAATGTGCAGTTATGTTATTTTCTGTGCTATTTTCTCTTTCAGAATGGTTTTTATACAGAATAGGTAGTACAGTGTGGGTAATATAGACGCTGTGTGTTTGTTCTGTTTGCTATAGTTTATTTTAGCTTGAAAAACATGTCTTTTTTCTTCTTCTTTTTTTAATCTTCTTCTTTCAGGTGAGGAGCTAAACCGCGGTTTTCACCCGGTTCAAAGCCTAATTTCCGGCTGGCTCCCTCAGGCTTGTATGAGGCCCTAACTCTCTGCTCTTTTTCCCAAGCCTTTTCTAAAATACTTTAACCCCTTCGATGATTCTTCTATTTGTATCCTGTACCCTACTCAAACCTAAAAGAAATTCCATTATCCCATCTATGTTCCCCTCTGCCACTCTATCCCACTGATCCCCGCCTACCTCCCGTGCCACTATTGCTATAAGCCGCTCTCTTTCCTCATCATACCTTGGACACATTAATACCAGGTGATCTACAGTTTCATCTAGTCTACCCATACACATTTGACATATCTTGCTTCCTTCGTTTGCCATCTATATGTTCTATATTGACCTCCAGAGATTTAGTCCTTGCTTTAAATATTAAACTACTCCCCAAGCTACATCATAAAAGACCTCACACTTTGTGTGGTCTTCCCTTGTACCAAGCCAGAGAACTCTTACCCTCCATCCTCTGTCTCCACATCTCCCTGCCCTGCCTCTGAACTTGGTCTTTCACCTTTCGCTTTAACTCCCCTCACTAGACTGGTGTATCCTATCTGTGAAACCCTGTAACCCACATTTCCTCTCCCACCGTCTGCTTGATCTATCCCATTTACTACTCTGTCCTATCCACTCATAAACTTTTCGAGCCCACCTGTTTTCATCCATTTTTCTAAGCCTGATTTTGTAATTAAGCACTGACTTTCCTATTCTCTCCGCAAAGGTACTCCACC